>BJCO01386692.1:0-16101 GCA_018326465.1 Flaveria floridana | reverse complement strand
ATATTCAAATAAATGTTAAAATATAAACCATTATTTGTATTCCTCATAATTTATTTTGAGAAAATAAAAAGCCATTTTGTAATATATGTACAATGATTTTAAACCAAAATTATGATAAAAAAAATCTAAATTTTCAAACATAATGTTAAGAGATTAGTTTTTCATAATTTAATTTTATATACAATCACAATACAACTTAAGTTGTCATGTTTCTTCACATTTGCAGCTAAGTTTGTTATAACATTTTATCAATTTTATGTTTTAATAAATTATTGGCTTTTAAGTTATATGTTGTCACATGACACACTCTCAAAAAGTTATTGTCACGGGTCATTCATATAGCGAAAAGTTGTTTTAATGAAAATTTTGCAACCCTTAAATTTCGCATCCGTATATATCATTCTTATATATTATTCTTATATATTAGAAGATTATTAATATTAGTTCTTAATTTCTAATTGTAAATATTCGTTGTTTTAGTTTTTTCAATCCGTATAACACACGAGACGTTAGGCTAGTAATATAATATAATATAATGACAAACAATGAAACGAATATACAACCTAAAACTTAAACAATAAACACTGCGCAAATCAATTAGGTTATTATTATTCAACCATCAAATACAAGTACAGAATAAAACCGACTTAAATTTTGCGGTACTTCATCGGAGAGGTCAAACCTCCGGCGATTCTTCCCGTTGAAAACCCACCGGAAAATAATTCCGTCAAATTCCATTTGTTCGTCAATTGAATAAATATGGCCTCCGTTTTTCTTCGCCGGAGACTCTCAACGTCGACCACTTATCGTACTCTTTTCTGCAATGGTACCTTTGAAACCCTCATATTCGTTTTTTGTTTCGTTTTTCATTCATTTATTTCAAAAGAAATTTGTAAAAACTGCTACAAGTTTGGAGTTTTTTTTTGGGGGAAAATTAGCTAGTTGTGTTACATTTGAAACGAAGTATTGTAATTTGGAAACTATTGGTGGCATTTAGTGTAAATTCATTCATATAATGTCTGAATTAGGTTTTTTGTTCTCTATTTAAATGAGGGTGTGATAAAAAGAAGAGAGAATGCGAAAGAATTGTGGTGAGTTAGATGGTTAGTTGGTTACAGATCCTGCTATTAGATATTGGTACGGAGTTTACTCTCTTTGTTTTATAGCTTAATTAGCTTAGAATGTATCACAAATTGGTGTACTCCTGCTTGATTTTGATGGTTGTTGCTACCCACTGATAAAAATTATACATTTTTTTATAAGAAATGATAGGAGGTCGGGTCAAGGTTGTTGCTTTGTGCTTTTGAGGTCTTTTACTCTTGGGTACAAGCCGTGGGAAACAATCTCGTACACCTAGTGTAGGTAAGGCTGCGTACATCAGATCGCGAGGCCCCTGCAACGATTGCTGTTTTAGAATTTGCATGCACTTTTTTTTTAATTCTAAATGATTACCTGAATTTGTGATGAAACTAAGATATATATCATGCCCCTTTGTGGAGGCTGAGTCATGCTCTATTCTTGATTTGTGAATTGTAAGAGAAGCTATATATGTTTTTGCTGCAATTTTAACACCATTATTGCTCCATCCATATAAGTTTTAAGTTCTGGAGTCACCTGCTGAGTTATATGTTTTAAATGTAAGCAATTCACACTAAATTTGTAGTTAGAAAGTGTCATTAGGGAATGTGAAGTCAATCAGTCATAGTGTACAACTTTATTGGAATGGAGGGAGTGCCATTCAACGGGTTTTACATATTTTGATTATGCCATCTAGCTATTTTGTTTGTGGTAACCGATAACAATATAACCGTATCAACAATACATGTTATTGTTGTGATACATAAAACAGGGTAAAATAATGCCGCACAACTTGGTAGCGAGCAATTGTCAATGGCCTAGTAAGTAATGTATTGTAGGATGAAATAAGTTGATTTATTTACTCTTCATGCGAAATTAGGTTTCATATGTAAGATTTAAATTGCTTACTCATAACAATAATGTTGTTGGCCCATTGATATATCACTTTTCAGTTATCACACATATTTGCATGATCCTGATATTTCATCTTATTTCACTTGAATGATTAAATGCTTTCTCCCTCCAATTTGGACAGCTAATTTTGGAGCATCGATTTGTGTATGTACTTTCTCAAGGCAGTTTACTAGTTCATCTGGTACAGTAAAGATTGATTTTACAGATCTCACGTAAGAACATCTTGTGCACGTTTTTATTGCCAAATATCATTCGTGTCTTCATTTGTGGTTTTAGTTTTAACTTGCAAAAAAAACTTAAATGTAAACTTACTATATATCTCTGAGGGAATTCATGCAACTTGTTTCTTCCATTTCAGTCGTCCTCATACATGGTACCCAGTTGCCCGACGAAAAAAGCGAAATGTATTTCTTCATGTGGGCCCAACAAACAGCGGCAAGACACATAGTGCACTGAAGCGATTGGAACTCAGTACTTCTGGTATTAATATCACTTACCTTTAGTACTTAAAGATTTTCACACAAAAATCTTGCTAATTTTGTGTATTTATTGAGTTAGGCGTGTATTGTGGTCCTTTGAGATTGTTAGCATGGGAAGTAGCAAAACGGTTAAATAAAGCAAATGTTCCTTGTGATTTAATTACTGGACAAGAAAAAGAGATTGTTGATGGTGCCAGGCATAAAGCTGTCACAGTGGAGATGGCTGATGTCAGCTCTAATTATGACTGTGCTGTTATTGATGAAATTCAGGTGTGTTTTAGTTATTGATAGGCTAAGAACTAATTTCTTTTAGTAAATTATTACACTTAACACAATCTTTATATATGCAGATGATAGGGTGTAGGTCTCGTGGATTTTCATTCACACGTGCTCTTTTAGGAATTCCAGCTGATGAGCTTCACCTATGTGGAGATGCTGCTGCTGTCCCATTAATTCAGGAAATCTTAAGTGTGACTGGTGATAATATCAAGGTAGTGAGAATGATGTTTGTTGATCATATATTCATATGATATGCATATATTTGTCATGATCCATTTTAGCACTCATATGATCTATATTATTGTGCAGGTACAATTATATGACCGGCTTTCACCATTAGTACCATTAAAAACCCCTCTTAGATCTTTTTCAGATATTAGAACGGGTGATTGTATCGTGACTTTTTCACGCCATAAAATATACAAATTAAAGGTGAGATCTGACTCTTAACACAATTCATTCCCTTTTTTAGATCCTCGTATGTATTAAATTTTATGTTATATATTAGCGGTAACAGTGTTCTATTGCATAGAATTTTACATACATTTGTGCATATGTATGTGTGTTTATGTGTTTCATAATATTAATATTATACATATATCTATGTATAATTTTTTCAAAAAGTGCTACTGAATTGACTGGTGAAAACCTGTTTCCTTTGAGTCATCAGAAAAAAATTGAAGATGATGGAAGACATTTGTGTTCTGTAGTTTATGGTTCATTGCCTCCAGAGACACGGACAAGGCAGGTATTTATATCTTTCTGTTCATAATTGTTTTTTTGCTTATATTCTTATAAAGATTATTCTTCTCCTCTTCTTATAAAGATTATTCTTTTGAGGTTCTGATTTCTCCCCGCCTAATCTGTTATAACATCTCCTCTTCACATGGGACCTTCATTTATCTGCCTAATTTTTCCTAACATATTTGGTGGTTTTCATATATAACTAATTGCATATGTGCTCATCATATAGATATCAAGAATTGTTTTTTTTCCTCACTTGAACCAGTTTATCCATCTAATTTCTCCTAACATGATCACCTTAACTTTCTTTCAAGCAATAAAATCCTAGTTATTTATCTCTTGTTTTGTTTATCGTTAAAGTGAAGAAATTTGCAACTCAAATCCCCTGTTTATACTTTATAGAGGGTTAGAAGTCTGGAGGTTTTAGGTTTTTTATGTCGTTTCCAAATAATATAGAGGCTTATCTTCCTGTATTTAGTTGTCATGTATAAATGTGTGTAATTGTGTATATATTATTTTATTTTATTTTCTTTTGATCTACAATCAAATAATGTATAATAAAAGTGTTATGCAGTATCACATTAGTAATACCAATAATAGGAAATAAGTAGAGGTGGCAATTTCAACCCATTTAGTAAGGATTGGCCGATATCCGTTGCATTTTATCTCAAATAGATAAAATAATTGTGTAAAATAGTACAGGTCAAATGCGTCGAAAAGTGCCTATATTTTTCTCTTAATCCATACAATTACCTTATTCACTTTCTTCTTGAAAATATATTTTGCTAATATTTTATTTTTGTAATTGTATCTCACACTTTACATAATAAAGGGACAAAAATGTTAAGGGTTAACCCAACCCGCTCCGGTAAATTACATTCATGTAACTATGTATTCTTAATTTATATATATTTGATATGTTGTTTACTGGTTTGTTCATAACTTCACATTTCATGATTTGTTGGTATCTTGGTCCACTATGTCCATATGAATATATGATTGCATTAGATGTTCTGGACTGATGTGTTTTGTCAAAACTACAGGCAACGATGTTCAATGATGAAAGTAGTGAGTTTGATGTTCTTGTAGCAAGTGATGCCATTGGCATGGGCCTCAATCTTAACATTTCTCGAATTATATTTTCTGAAATGGAGAAGTTTGATGGACTGGAAATGCGACCACTTTCTGTACCTGAAATAAAACAAATCGCTGGTAGTTTTACTTTTAATAACACATACATAGAATGGGCCTATAAAATTTGTCTTTTATATATAATTTATATATGTATATATATTGTAGGCAGAGCTGGTAGGTATGGATCTAAATTTCCAGTAGGTGAAGTAACTTGCTTGGATGCAAAAGATCTACCCTTGATTCATTCCTCATTAAACAGCCCGTCTCCAATTCTAGAGGTAATCTGGTGTTTTTAATTCTATTTAATTCAATCTTAAGCGTGACAGTTTGGTTATTTTGTAGTTATTTTAAATATTTTGTTTATTATGCAGAGCGCTGGATTATTTCCCACCTTTGACCTCCTATACATGTACTCTCGTTCTCATCTAAATTGTGGTCTGTGCCAAATACTGGTTGGTTGTTGTTTACTTATCCAAGAATTAGTTTTTATAATATTGCTTTTCGGTGCATATTCTTTTCGATGGTGTTTTATATTGCAGTTTAAACTATTTCTTAATTACAGTTTTCAATTCTTTTTTTCCAGGAAGAATTTGTGGAGAATGCAAAGTTATCAGCAAACTATTTTATCGCTAATTGTGAAGAAATGCTGGTATGCTTTTTAAACCTTTGTGGTTTATACAACTATGTACATAAGTCAAGGAAGTTTTAATAATGAACCAAACTTTTTAAATGCTGGGTTTTTATATGCATGTTTACAATTATAAAATTTTTATTTGTTACATGTTTCTGTACAAATTACAACAGAAAGTTGCTGCAGTGCTAGATGAGTTGCCAATATCTTTGCATGATAAGTACCTCTTTTGTATTAGGTATGTTTTTTCCTTTCCTGGTTTGAAATAGTTTTTGGTCTATTAATGTGCCATCAAAAATCAGTTTATTGTTCTTTTTTCTTAACTCCTAAGTGTTAATATCATTGACAATTGTTTTTTTGCAGTCCAGCTGACATGGGTGATGAAATATTATCTCAGGGACTCACTCAGGTAAGATCTGCTATAATAGTTTGTTGAGGTGGCTAAAGGGTCAAATGAGTTAAGCTAAATGATACAACTAAAAAGCAAAGAGGTCAAATGGTTTCAACGAGTCAAACAGGTTGAAAGTCAACCGAATATTCAAATGGATAAAAGCTCCCTAAATCGATGGTTAGATTGTTTTTGTATTAATAAGTATCTTTAATCATATATAGCCCATGTTTTAGTTATAAAATGCGGAGAATGGATAAAAATATGTTTTGGTTGGCGAACCAGCTTGTTTCTGCCCACAGTTTTAATTACTTGGTTGATCCAAATGTTTTGACCCGTTACCTAACACTCCCTTTTGGTACCTCCAAATCTCCAATATCTTGTTTCCTCCTGGCTTGAAACAATAACAAATTAACTTTTTATTTTCTAGTTTGCCCATACATATGCAAAGAATCGCATTGTTCGACTTAAAGAAATATTTACTCCAGGCACACTTAAGGTGCCAAAGACTCAAGCTGAACTTAAGGAGCTTGAATCAATTCATAAGGTAAGATTTCTTGTGATATAAATTTACAAAGTGTGTATCGCTGAGAAATTTATTGTGATACACAAACATTATTTCTCGAGATACATTTTAAAGTTTATTTCTATTCAAACCCTTGTTATAATTCTCCGTCATTTGATAGTAATGACTTAAAAACCCCTTCATTGATATTATGGGTTTGAATTTCAAAACATGACCGGGTTTGGGTTTTGTCTAAATGGATTGCTTCAGTTTCTGGTCGAAATTGTGGACATGTTTAGCTAAATGGATAATGCTCGTGTTGACGTGACGGGTTCACTCTTTTTCATGCTTAACCATGTAAATTTTTTTTAAAAATGTTTTATGTGCCAGCTTAAATTGATTAGATATTTTACGCAAAAGTTTAAAAGATAAACGATAATTGAGTATCATGTTTATAGTTTAAACGTAATTGTTTTTATATACATCTGTATTTTTTGTTTCAAATTTGTAATTTTATAGCATTAATATGCTAAAAGATAAACTAAATAAAATAAAATCAGGTTAAACTGTTGGTGCTTATGTCAACCTGCGAAGTCCGGGTTCAGGTGTGTCACACGATTTCCAGGTTCATGTCGGGTTCAGCCCACAAACGTGGGTATATTTAACACGACTAGTTGATGTGACACTTTACTTCAAGAAAACAAATTATTGTAATCAGATCCACTTGAATTTAAACAAGTAATCTAATTGACCTCAGACTCATAAGTCAAGTGCACATTGAGTTTAAAATTTCTTTTCATATATCTGAAATATAATAATTTCAAGGTTCTGGAACTGTACGTGTGGTTAAGCTTTCGACTTGATGATTCCTTCCCTGATCGAGACCTCGCGGCATCACAAAAATCAATTTGTGGCATGTAAGTTATCTTAAGATTAACCTCCCATTTTTATGTCAATGATCAAAATAAATTTTTATAAATTTTATAAATGTTGTATTTCAGGTTGATTGAGGATTTCTTGGAAAGACTAGGGTTTCAGAAACCAATACCAAAGAGATTAAAACAGATCTGATAGCCTCCCCAGACATAACAACTAATCTCTAATTTCCAAAATAAGGACTCACTTTTGTTTGACCCGACAACTCCCCAGACCCCGTGCATTCTGGAGCCTCGTGTACTGGGTTTGCTCTTTTGCCTTTTTGGTTCTTGCTGTTGCATCAGGGAGAAGAAATTAAGTGGTACTTACCGAGCACAACCACTTTCATGTGTAATACCAAACAAGTGTATAAAAATATATATTATACATGTTTATATAATTATATTATTTACTTAACACACTCTCCCGTTCTCCCTGAATGCTTAGATTGGACCTGAACGCGACGGATAAACCCTTGGTAAATTTGTTTGTTGAGGGTATGTGCAGAACATGAATCCATACAATATCAACATCAACATGTTTCACAAGTAAATCTATGTTATATCTGGTGTTGTAATGATTAGAGTTGTGGTATACAACAATTACATATGTCAAGAGGCATCCATATCTGGGAATTGATCAATCATCAATCCCTAGTGAGTAGAAACCTTGGTTCCAAGTAGTTCATATATTTATGTGTTACATTGTAGTTCTACTTATTTGTTTAAACGTGCTATTTGGCTTTCTATATTGATAGAAATCTCATGTTATAAAAAGTATCGTGCTAAAAGCATCAATTCGTTGAAGTTAATATGGATACAAGTCTCGTATTACGAATTTGATGATTGGCAATATGAAAAAATCTAAAAAAAAGACATTAAGAAGAATAGATTTGGATGCTAAAGGTTTGTATATTCTATCTTTATTGTGTCCATTTTGTGATGTTGCCTTTGAGTCAGTGTTGCATCTATTCGGTTATTGTAATAATGTGTCATCTTCATGGTCTAAGATTGCTGCTTGGTTTAATATTGTGCTTCTACTGAATAGGTCATCAGCTTCACTAATTGATTGGATTGTTGGTTCTTTTCTTATGATAGAGAAAAAGAGCTAATTGAGGCTGTATTCTTTGCGATGTGATGAATTATATGAAAGCTTTGAAATGACATCAAATTTGGTAGAAATTTCACGTGGAAAGTTTATGCTTTTGATGATATTATGCATTATTTGTTTACTTGGTTCATGAACAAGAATCATAATTGAGTCCTAACTTGGAATGAGTGGCTCAAAAACCAATGTTATATTTGTAAGTTTTGTATTTTTTTCGGTTAGTTTCTTGCTATCTTTCTTTTTTTAAAATTGTAACCGTTAAAAAAACACATCAAAAAGCATAGAGGTCTTGCCTCGTATTTCAAAGAATGACTATTATTAAGGGAAAGCAACCCCCGGATATTGATCTACCAGCAACTTTGAACTCTCACTCTCCTTCAGCCGATTCAGATACCGAATCATATATCTTGGAGAGAGGTGCATAAGCTCTCCCTCTGACTCAGGGGGCCTTCCACCACTGCGACTGATGCGGACGCGGTTCTCTCGTCGTGAAAGAAGTAATGAAAGGTAAGCCCCGGGTCAACCCACGCTTGTTGTTGACTGTATAGCTTTCTAGATTAGAGATCTAGCAACGCATTCTAAGCACGGATCATTGGTATTGGATGTATCGTTAGGTTGTGCCGAGCATGACATAAATTAGTAAATATAAGGGGTTGTTTGATAGCCTTTTAATGGTTATTAATAGGCTACCTCTTAATGGTTCATAATATCTGAATGGTTAATAGGCAACCTCTAATACTGAATGGTTATGAGGTTAAATCTTAATGATAGTTCTTAACTATTGAGCATCAGGGTTACCTATTAACCATTTAAAGGTGCCCCTAAATGTCCATAAGGGATATGAGTCATCTCTCACCTAGAATCTACAATACTTATCACTTACTTTGACATGACCAGAAAGTAAGAAAGGCATTCGTTTACGACTCTCGAATACTTTTCTCTCTTAGACACATTCGACTCACTCTCACAAGGGAGTTTGGTTAAATGAATGAAACCTCACGACGAGCCTTGAGCCTAACAATATTCTTTATATGCACGACGTCCATATTACACATATTCTCCACCTCTCCGACGACACATAGGACCATTCTTATACCAAAAAGCATGATATTGCCAATGGCCTTTTGTATGTTAATATAAAAAGATTGCATCCTTCACATTAAAATAATAGCAAGTTCTCCCTCTTGATTGGAATTTATCTATTGAAGACGACTCTCATAATTAATCAGTAGTTTTATAAAATAGCGCAACATAAAGTTCTATTCTTCACTGAACCATTCCTAAAGTGATGGAATCATTTTGTCAACCTTCCCTAAACCTTGTTATTAGAAAATTAACTTAATTTAGTATAAACTACTATGTCACGAAATAAGGAAAAACACCGCTATATAAAAACGAAATACAAGAGTAGATAAAATTAAAAAAACAAATAAAACAACGGAATAAAATACATAGCAGTCATGTGCGCAATGTTGCAATTGTGAAAGTTTGGTTGGGATGACTGGTTGATTTAGGATTGTTGGTTGAGTTGTCGTCAGCTTGACCTGGTTTTACCTTTTCTCGGTGCCTAAATTAAGTAGAAAGAAAGTGTAGAGAGATTGTATAGGCATTGTATATAGATTTTGGATTAAACTCTATTATTAGTGTGAAAATTAAATATCTTTTTAATGTTAACGACTATTAAGCAATTGAAGCCACCTACGATCCAAAAAACATTCACAGTACTTGCTATCACCTTGGCTTGAAAACTCTGAGACTTCAATCTTTCAATGATAGCGCGGGGGTAGAGTGGTGTTCCAACAGTTACCTACGGTGTACCCCACTCCCCACCTCCACGCCACATAACCTAAGGACAAGTCTTGCATGTTCTTGTTAAAATATAAACTTTATACCTTGAAACACATCTTAAATAGTGTTATTTCGCTATATTAAATCTGGTTTAGTTTTTTTTTCATCATAAAATTCATAAGGGTACTAAATCCCTTTAATAAAGGGGCATATGTATATTTTTGACATCTATCTTAATGTCCCCCCCCCCCCCCCCCCCAATATCATGTATATCCTTAGTTGCAAAAGGAATAGAAATTTGGATTGAATATATAGTCAAGAAAGCTATAGGAGATGACATATATGTTACACTCACACTATTACTACGACGTCGTTTTTGTTACCTTTTGAAGTGCTTGATGTTCTGTGAAGGGGTATCACCCCAAAAACTAAGCAAAACGGGATTAGGATCAAGGTAACTACGCCAAACACACCCGCACCTAGGAATGAAAAACCATGGCCGCGGTTGGGGAAGCAAAGCCCACCGCGGCTCATCCTCCACCCTCCAGCTGCGGGTATAAGTCTAGGCCGCGGCTAGGGAAGCAAAGCCCACCGCGACTCATCCTTCAACCACCCCGCTGCGGGTATAAGTCCAAGCTGCGGCTGGAGCAACTCACCAAGCCCAGGCCGTGGCTGGTGGTTTGCTTCCGAAACACCAAGGAAACGTACGCTCGGTTCCTTATAAATCAACACTTAGAAGATCTTTATGAGGGACACGATTATGGAAGCTTGTCATTGGTGGCAAATGAATAATAATAGAGCACATAACAACAAAACATATCAAGCCAAGAACCTGACTTAGATAGGGGATCAGAGTAGCCCACAAACATCCAAAGTCAACTACAAAGACAAATGATATTAATTATTAGTCAGAAACCCTTTGCATCAGAAAGGTATAGAACATTCTGACTAGAGTATCTCAGGCTCAGATTGTTGACCACAGACTCCCCAAAATAGAATCAATCCATATTTCATCTCCATCCACAAACACTATAAGTACCCTTCTCAGCCCACAGGTAGAGATCATCTTTCTCATAACATTCTCACTTCAATCAGATTCACTAAACTCTCCTCTCGAATTCCTTTGGTACATATACTTATTCTCAAGCCGGAGTGTGGTCACGGGGAGAAATCCCTTTTGCCCGTGGTGAGGCTCACGGTGTCGTCTTTGTTGTGCAGATTCCATTACCAGCCCAAGTCCAAGTCCAGCCGCAACCGAATAACAAATACCATTACCAGCTCAAGTCCAAGCTTTAGTCCCTGGTGATAACTCCACCCTTGCACTACTTCCAGACCTTAATCCCTTGATTAAGATTTGTGTAGCAACATTCTGCAAGTTCCACTGTAGCCCTACTCTTGGACAAGGGTGTCCATGTATCATCACCCTTCAACTTTCTAACAATATAAAACATAAAACATATTGTATAAAAGACTAAAAGTTGATGGCTGAATTCGATCTATACATTGTGATTACTATAGTAATAAATTGGTGTCGACACAGATTATTTACATAAAGGCAAAACCAAAATTAATCAATTATTTTTCTTTGTTAGAAGTTTTAGAAATAATAGAAAGTAATATATATAAATTTTATTGTCTCTGACTTCCATATCGAAAAAAGAATATAGATAACTTCATTCGACTTTTTGTTTATATATAAACCTACACATGTTTAGGTTTTGTGTAGGCTATATTAGCTATATATGTATATGTTATATGTGAAGGGTTTATAGAAAAACCTTATAGTTATGTGAAATTTAGAGAAAATCAACTAAACCGATAACATGATTTATAGATTTTTTTATCACCATCCTTTATATATATATATATGCATATATATATGTATATATATATGTATATATATATGTATATATATGTGTGTATATATATGTATGTATATATATATGTATATATATGTATATATATATGTGTATATATATGTATATATATATATGTATATATATATGTATGTATATATATATGTATATATATGTGTATATATATGTGTGTGTGTGTATATATATATGTATGTATGTATGTATGTATGTATGTATGTATGTATGTATGTATGTATGTATGTATGTATGTATGTGTGTGTGTGTGTGTGTGTGTGTCTGTGTGTCTGTGTGTGTGCATGCGTGCGTGCGTGCGTGTGTGTGGTGAGGGGGGGGATCTATTGAAAACTGCAACAAAGTTTTACATACACATCCCACATCGGTTATGTAACCGTTGTTTATTCGACATAGTGTACCTATACATAACATTGTTCATTGTTGTATGTATGTTCAAATATGTAATATATACTTATATGCTCTTTTTACATTTAAAAACGCAAAACAAAGTATAAATTCTGTCAATGATTTTCGTAGTTTTCTTTGATTTTTGTATAACTATTAGTTTATTTATGAACGTTTCGCCGAGTTATATTAGCCCCACATATACAAGTTATGTATGAATTATTAAAAATGTATTAACAAATTAGTTTGATTATATTATTTTATATAATCTACGCATACGTATAAAGAAGCACGATATTTACAAAAAAATGAACCATTAATAAAACTTAAATGAATTAAAGTTGTTTCTTTTTTTCACAATAACATATTGTTTTGTAACATCTTACTCTAAAAAATAATCTTAGAAGTCTAAACTATAGTCCACATGATCTAATGTTTTTTCGTCTCATCAACTCCATTATTAGGACATGTTGTCTCGTTAGACTTTCGAAACAAGACATCATGATTCTCTATAACCATTTAACAGGGGTTCAAACCAATGGTCACCATTAGCATCACATATATGCAGGCTACATCATCGTTGTAATTCCACTTGTAGAAAATCATTGATGAGATTTGACTCACAATATATATAACAAGCCAAGTCAAATAATTTTCTATTAACAATCGAAAAGAAACCCTTTCATACGGTTCATAAAGGGAAAAGATTAATGGGTTTTTTGATAACATCTTAATCAGACTCTTAATGTTTTAGATGTTTGAATGGTTCAACACTTAATGATTCAGACTGTTTGTTTCGCGAGCAAATGTCTGAATGGTTCAGACATTGCCTCTGAATGGTTAACATTATACTAATGTTGAATGTTTAAGATGTCTAATGTTAAATGGTTAAGACCTCTTATCTGAATTGATCAGACATTTGCCTTTGAATAGTTAAGCGATATACTAACTTTTAATGGTTCAACACTTAATGGTTCAGACCTCTTATTGGTTAAGTACTTAGAGGCTGTTTGATAATTTCTAAATGATTAAGTGTTGAACTAATAAGAGGTCTGAACCATTAAGTCTGAACTATTAAGAGGTCTGAATCATTAAGTCTGAACCATTAAGATGTCTGAACCATTAAGAGCTAGTATATCGCTTAACTATTCAACGGCAAATGTCTAACCAATTCAGATAAGAGGTCTTAACCATTCAGCATTAGATCTCTTAACCATTCAACATTAGTATAATGCTTAACTATTAATAGGCAAATGTCTGAACCATTAAGACATTTGCTTGCGAAACAAACAGTCTGAACGATTAAGTGCTGAACCATTTAGACATCTGAACCATTAATAGACCGATTCAGATGCTGCCAAACAGTCCCTTAATCATTCAGAAATTGTCAAACAGCCCCTAAATATGTAAGAAACAAGAATGAACTCTCTTACCCAACCTAAGGATTGAGCGGCCATAACGAGCTTACTCACTTGCCAATCGTCCTAATTTGTATGACACTTTACGCTTTAAAATGTTAAGCCTTTAACATGTAACATCTGGACCTACTTAATTACCGGATCTAAGGAATAATGCAAGAACATCCTACTAAACAATGATGTCCAACTTTCTAGCCATTTGGTTGCTTTATTTGAACATGCTATTGCCGTAAATAGACCCAATTAAGGACCCCATCACCATGTGCACACATGCACTTCCACATACTATTAACTAATTCTTGTATTACTTAATTGTTACTTTCTAAAAGACTATTTTGATTCTAAGACTTTCTTACAAATAAACAAATAATATTTCTTATTAAAACTAAAAGTAGAGAGTTAATCCATGTTAAATATTTAATAATGAGTAATTAGATCACTAAACTTTGTTTAATATATTGATTAGGCCCTTTAATCAAATTATCAATCTGTCCATTGTATATTACATATATTTGGCCTAATGAATACATTTTAGGTAGTTAATCAATTACAAACATGAAAAACCTTAACCGTTAAGAATGTGAAAGTACTTACGTGTTTCTATTTTCCTAGAATTATCCGTTAAGGAGTTACCAAATTCATCAAAAGGTAATAAGTTTTTGAAATTTCAAGTTTGAGGTGACACGAATGCAACAATTTTTATACTTAAAATAAAAAAAGAAGAAAGTTATAAATGTTTGTGTTTAAGATAGTGTTTAACAGATATAATAAAAGTTTTAAATAGAATAGGGAGTGATTACATAAGGGTGATGGATCACATACGAGCAGTAGCGGAGCTTGAGCATTATCGTAGGGGGGCGGGGGTAAAATTAATATTCTTTAGGGGGTCGAACTTGATATTTATATAAAAAATTACACTATCGGGTCAAAAATTACACTACCGGACTAAAATTTAACACTACCGACGAAAAAAGAGAGGGGGCGGCAGGCCCCCCCCGGTCTCCCTTATGCTTCGCCCATGCATACGACATCAATCTTTGAGGTGTAATTACCAGTGTGGCACCAAAGAAGGTGGGACGGTGTTCCTACTAAATCGTTTAGTGGGACACTAAGTACCAAAGAACTTTTATTGACAAACTAAATCGTTGGTGATATGTTGATAAAGGTAGTATTCATCATATTTGTCGAAGATGGTCCGTAGGGAAACCGAGCGTATGTAAAGACTTTATTAACATATTATCATTATTACTAACTATTCACCAATAAAGATTCCATCAGTGGATCACTAATTTATTATCGTCAGATCACCTTGACAATAACACTAACAGATTAGACGGAAATGGTTCACCAATAGATTAGCAATGTGCCTTTCACTGATCTAGGATCATCTACTAGCAAGTGATCCATCGGGCGAAACATATCCACATTCGTGAAAGTCATTTATTCCATGTCTAAAGCAGTATGTATAAGTGTATATACAGTTCTCGTAACTTTCCGCTCAAAATCCTTGATCCAAACATATATCTATACCAAACCAAAGCCACAAATGTGGAGAACTCTTTGACATGCCTGAATCATCCCAAGTTGGGATGCTTTGTGTCGTCCAAACCATTAAAATATGGATTACTCTTTGATGTACATTATTAAATTTAATAACATATAATTAGAATTTAAAAAAGTTCAAATATTCATTAAAAATTAGAAAGATGTTCTTTTCCTTAATGTGATATGGATTCTTTATGACAAAAAATAGATGCATGTAAACCTCAAAAGTAAGGAAGATTGGAAAGGTTGTCTAAGAAAAGGTTGATAGTGATGAATGCTGACGGTTTTATGTGTCGGAGGGAATAAATTAAAGCTGGAAGATTCAAAATACAAAACCGTAACAAAAGCTATATATGATGGCTCAACTCGCTTGTCATGTGTCATTAAAGATTATTATTATTATAACTAGTTTTTTTCCTCCTCGCGCTACGCGGCGGAAGTCCGTTCACTTTTTCATGCGTAATGTTGCACGTTACTTCGATCGTTATCGGGCCAGCTTGTTAAAAACCAAAAAAAGTAAAAGTCATGTGGCAAGACTCTTTAATAGTAAACTTTAGTGGTCGGACTCGAAAAACACGTAATGGAAGACATGTCATTCTTCTCACATGCAACATCGCGTTATATTCAAAAGTAAATAATGTAGAGCATATAACCAACCCCTATATAACCATGACCTATAACACATCAGTTCCACAGCATATTAGCAACCTAGTTCTAACCAACATTGAAGCTAAAACAAATCTAAAAATGCAGCTACATTGCTGCCAAAACAATTTTGAAAAATGCCGTATTTTCCTACTAACCAGCAAAACAAACAAACAAACAAACAAACCCAGTATATCCCACTCAATGAGCAGGGTCTGGGGAGGGTAGGTGTAGGCGAGTCTTTCCTCTATCTTG
>BJCO01386691.1:0-10365 GCA_018326465.1 Flaveria floridana | reverse complement strand
GATGTAATCTTTTGTATAATGCTTTTGTGATGTAATGCAACAATAGATGTTTTGTAAATGATGAATGTTGTATTAACTGGCAAAAGCCTTTATATTAAAATGAAAGTTTATCGGTAAGTTTCCGCTGCATGGTTTTATTAAGTTAATGTAAATATATGTTTTCATGTGCAATGAATGACCAACTGTGTGGTGCCCGGGAAGGGGGCCTTACATAAGGAAGGCCCATAATCACTTTTTTGGCAGCTAGCGCCTTTTCACATTGACAAACTGGGCATTCTTCTTCTTTTCTTCCTTCTCCTACTCCACTGCTTTCTTGCTTTCCCTCTTATCTTCACTTTCTTCCTCCTTCCTTTCTTCATTTACTTCTTGCTTAACCTCCCTCTTGTTAACCTGTTCTTGCTTTCCACACTCATCAGCTTCAACCTTCTTTTCTTTGACTTTCTCAACCTCTATTTCGTCATCCTAACCCTGTTGCTTAACTTTCCCATCACAAGCTACTCCCATGCTCTCATTCTTAAATTCTCTGAATGGATCAAACTCTTCTATTAACTCCTCATCTCTACTCACCACTTCAGCTACTAATGCATGATTGATTTCTTCCTTAGTTTCTTTAATCCATATGCTCCAGTCAAACTTGGAAATCAGAGCTATTTCTTTCTTTTGCTTGGCTTCTTCCTTTTCGGTGATCGGGATAACCTTTGAACTCCCAGACATTCCCGGTTCAGTGACGATTGGAGATGGACATTCTCTTTTAAAATTCCCAACTGTTTGTAATTGAAATATCTTAACTTTGACTTACCAAAACCGCGCTTAGAGTTTTGGTTTTGATTGACAAAGTTTCTCCTTCTAGTTTGCTCCATAAATCTCCTTGCACGCAGTGTGAGCATTGTCATTTGCCATTGAATATCAGTTTCCTCCAAATCATCTGGATTCACCTAATACATGTCCTCTACAGTCATCCCCTTACCCTTGAGCTCCCCTGCAACTAAAGCTTCATAACTGTGGACAAACATTGTATTTGTTAGTTTCGTACTCTAGGATTATCTTTCACTGTTTCTAGATTCTGTCATAACTTTACCCCTATCGCTGGGCACGCGGCGACCTCATTCCAAGCACACAGCCACCTTATTTCCAGGGTAAAGTGTCAAGGATCCTGTTTTGTACTATGGATCAGTCACCAAGACTGATCCCCCTATGTGTGAACCCTCATGGGTTAGCCAAAATCGCATGCTATATTACACATAGTTGAGCTAGCAACTCTCAATGAGTTATGAACCACCTTTCATTTTACTTGCAAGACTTTTCATTCATTCATTCTTTATGTTCCACTGTCATTATCATTAATCTTTCACTTTCATTATGATAATACTTTACGTATACGAGCATAAACACACCATGCAAAATCACATGATAATATATAATATGGAACATAAAAGCAAACCATAAACATTCATAAAATAAAAAAATATAATCCTTAGGTCAAACTAGGGACAAACCCTAAAAATTCTGATCTTTCCAAAATTTTAGAAAAATTTTAGCGTTTTAGGCGCTTTGGCACTATGCAGGGGCATGAGGACTACTTAGGCGCTTTTCCACAATGCAGGCGCATAAGCTTCACTTAGGCGTTTCAACACTTAGGCACATGACCACTTCGGGCGCATGGGCAATATTTGGGCGCATGGGGTACACTTACGCGTCTGAGCTTAATACTTAGGCGCATGAGCTACTGTTCAGGCACATGAGCTTACACTTAGTATTTCTAAGGCAATATTTAGGCGCATAAGGTACTGTTTGGGCGCATGGGCCTACACTTAGTATTTTCAGGCAATGTTGTGGGCGCATGGGCACTATTGGGGCGCATGACCCCAGCACTTAGGCTTTTCTATGGCACAATTTAGGCGCATGGGCCCTGTTTGGGCGCATGACCAACTATTTTGCATATTTCTAACTTATTTTTAGTCCCAATCACTATCCTAACATGTTTTTGACTTATATCTATCATTCTAAGCATGAAAAACACATAAACAACCATAGAACATCCAAACACATACATATAAACATACGGTTACATACTTAAAATGATAAAAACATTTTTAGATGCATTTTCAGCCCCAAGGAGTTTAAAAACGTACAAAAACCGGGGTCTGGAACCCACCTATTGCAACCAACAAGTATAACTTCTCCCAAACTTGTGTGCACAAGTGTTCGAACACCAAAAACACATCCAAAAAGAACAACCAAACATGTAGAACTCATAAAAATCAGTTCTAAGGTCGAAAACCCCACAAAACCGAACCAAAAACACATAGAAACACTTACCAATTGCGAATTCAGCCCTTTTCTTCTTCAAAAATCGAGAGAAACTTCACTTTCTTCTTCTTCTTCCTTTTTTGGTCGAAAAGCAGAAGTTGTTAGCATATATGGGCGGCCATACTCAAAATATTATTAAAATATTTGAGTGTTGTACTTTTTTCACTTTAGAGAAACTTCACTTTCTTCTTCTTCTTCCTTTCTTCTTCTTCTTCCTTTTTTGCACTTCTTCTTCACTTTCTTTTGCTTTGTGTGTGAAAGAGATGTGTGCCTTGGTGGAAGAGAGTTAAGTTATCAATGTTGCATGCAATCAACAACAAATCAAAGAGGCTTAACCCACATGGGGCGGCCGAATGAGGGTCCCACTAAGTGGGTTTCCCTCCCATTTGAAATGTTTTATAAAATTAACTCTTGCACTCCATTTTTATAAAATTAAAACCCTTGTAATTTTATAAAAACTAACACACTTTTGTTTGATATTATTTAACTAACTTAAATAATAAAACAAACAATTTCTCAGGAACAAATTATCCATATAATGTTGTTCATTTTCAAATGCAATGTTTTAGAAAACCCGGTTTTTATGTTGGTGCTTATATTTATTTGTTTGATCTCATCAACGAATAAATATTTATTGGTGTTTGTTTGGCTTGTTATTTGGTATGACCCGACTTGGATCATATCACACTAGCCACATCAATTTAATATGTATCTTGGGCAGATCAATTCCTTCACTTCTAGTTCTATGTTGCAGTTTTCTATAATTTCAAAGATTCTAGTAGACTTACCAATAGCAGTTTCTACATCAAAAGGTTCATCGATACTTCTACTACTAACAAGCAACTTAGCACAAAAAGCAGTTGAAATGAGAAGTTTCATTTACTATACCTTGGCCTCCTTTGTAGTCATCGTGAAGGCTCTAGCACTTGCCCTTTGTCCTCCTTCTTTCAGCTTCTTCTTCATCCCAAGAACCCTCAGCCCGTGGCTTCTTGCAATCTGTGCTTACATGGATTTCCTCACCACAGTTATGATATCATATAACTCCGCACATCTTCGCCACATGACCTGGATTTCCATACTTGAAGCACACATTCTCTCCCCACTTACATTCGCCCGTGTGCTCCCTTCTACATCTACCACACTTCCTCATCCCTAAGCTTGATGACACCACCCTACAGTTATCCACCCTCATTCTTTTGTTGTTTGGGGTGAAACCGCGATGACCAAACAGCTTCCCATTCAAGTTCTTATCACCCCCAATCTTCTTACTTCCTTCCACCATGGCCAACACCTCCCTCTCATCATATAGTCTTCCCGCCAAATCGACTACTGACCTGAACGTACCTGGTCGGGCGGCAATCAGATGTCTGTGGATGTCTGTCGGCAGACCCTGAATGTACCTCTTGATTTTCCTTGATAAAGGAGTCACCTGATCTAGCACTAGAGTTTCTATCTCGTTGAATTTTATGGTGTACTACTTGTACGTCATAGTTCCTGCCTCCAGCTACATGAACTCCCTCTCAATCTTATCCAACTCTATGTGAGGACAGAACTCCTCAATCACTAGCTTTTTTAGTTCTGGCCACCTCATCCTTCCAATGGCCCTGCTACCCTCAGCTTGGATGATGTTGTCCTACCAGCATAAGGCCGAGTTCACAAATGAGTGGGTAGCAAGCTTCACCTTCTGATCTTCTTAGCACTCTCTGATATCAAGCACCGCCTCCATCTCCTCACCTATCGGTGAGCAGCAGCAGCATTGCCATTCCCATCAAATGTTTTGGGATTGCATCTCTGAAATGCCCCGTAATTACAGCCCCGTGCAGTTTCCTGCACCATTTCTTCCTCCTCCTCTTCACTAGAGACAACCGTCTTAGTCTCCGATTGTTCTTTTTCTCCTCCCCCAGTGGTCTTCCTTTTTTCCTTCCTCTCTTTCCTTCCGTCCTCCCTCACAACCTTAATTACTTCAGTCACTACAAACGGCATAATCATCTGCAAGACTTGATGAACCTCCTCAACTACTGCCTCTTTCATCGAGGCCCTCAAGTTCACACTCTCATCACCACCTTCCTGGTGATGGATCTCGGGCTGTTCACGGGTCCTCTCAGTAGTCTTAGCCCTATTCCTTGTGACACATGGTTCAGCACCACATCCACCATGTATTCCACCCCTAGAGGCCTTAGACGATCTACCTCCAGCCATTCTTTAATCACTATAAGATTCAAACACTAACACAGTCATTCAAGATAATAGCTCAGTTTATGTGAAGTATAGTAAGTCCCTAATTACAGTGGCCACTTGTGATTAGCCACTAACATTACTCTTCACACCCCAAGCATTTCCTATCCTGACTATATCGGTATCTAAATCTACTAAGAGCACATAATCAAATAGCACATGCAAAAATACTAGTTAACATTAAGAAAAGAAATACCTGATGGCATATAGCTACTCGGGCTGACATCCCTTTCCTTTAGTCCAATTCTTAGTTTAAGATTAGGTTTTTAAAAATATTTTACTCAATTCACTTAAACTTTAGCTCTGATACCATCTTGTAAGGCCCCGTTCCCAGGATGCTTACAGTTGGATAATCATCCCATTATTACATAAAACAATACACATTTCACAAATTAAGTAGAGGAATTAAGTTAACAAAAACCATCCATTTTATTAATAATTATTGTTGTTAATCAATACAATATTGTTTAAGTTACAAAAGCATTGTTTAAATTGTGTTATAAAATAACAATAATATTATATGTGAATTGACGCCAGTCTTGCCCTGCCGAGTAGCCTCCCCGTGTGCCATCCTCAGCAAAATTACCTGCCAACTAAAAATGCATAAAATTCAGCGTTGCTGAGTGAGTTCTAGTTTTAAAGTATTGAAATACCTTATACAGTTTATATATGAAAATACTCTTTCTTAATAAAATACTTTCTTTACTTTCGTACGTGAGCATTCATCGTACATATAACAAGGTATAACCTCATTCATCATTCATTCTCACACGTATTCGTTCGTTACGTATTTTATCATTATCTTTCAATGTTTCTAGCTCCTGTCATAACTTTACCCCCATCGTTAGGCACGCAACCATCTTATTCTCGGCATACAACCACCTCATTTCTGGGGTAAGGTGACAAGGATCCCGTTTCGTACTATGGATCATTCACCAAGACTAATCCCCCTGTGTGTGAACCCTTATGGGTTAGCTAAAATCGCATGCTATATTATACACAGTTGAGCTAGCAACTCTCAATGAGTTATGAACCTCCTTTCATTTTGCTTGCAAGACTGTTCATTCTTTATGTTCCACTGTCATTATCATTAATCTTTCACTTTTAGTACGATAATACTTTACGTATACGAGCATAAACACATCACGTAAAGTCACATGATAACATATAATATGAAACATAAAAACAAACCATAAACATTCATAAAATAAAAAAATATAAGCCTTAGGTCAAACTAGGGTCAAACCCTAAAAATTTGGATCTTTCCAAATTTTTAGAAAAATTCTAAGTGTTTCAGGCACTTTGGCACTATGTAGGTGCATGAGGACTACTTAGGCGCTTTTCCACTATGCAGGCGTATGAGCCTCACTTAGGCATTTTAACACTTAGGCGCATGAATGGAGGGCCATCATTGACTAGTTTTCTAAATGAAATAGTCTTTTTTCAGTTTAATAAGGCAATGTGTGCGTGGCTAAAAAAACGAACTTAGGAAATGAAAATATACAACTACACTATATACGATCTAGAGTAATAGAAAAAAAGATTACAATAAAGATTACAATATTGATATTAGAGTAGAGAATTGAAAAAAAGGGAAAGAGATCTCAATGATCTTTTTCCTAAAATTCCTGTTTGGTCCATTTATATCATAATCATATCTTCCCCTCAATGAATATTCGGTTTAGATTGGTCATCGAATCCGAATATTCACTATTCAAAGTCATAATTTGACAAAGAAGTCTTGTGGCATTACGACATGTTATTAAATGTTATTAAATAAAAAAGGATGTTCTATATAAAAGAAAGGTCTAACCATTGGAATAGTCGTATCCATTGCTATTTGATCTATTGTGGTTAGTAAGATTGGTAAATTAGGTGAAGGTAAGGAAAGAAAGGGACTCGAACCCTCGGTAAGCAAAAGCCTCACATAGGCATTTCAACACTTAGGCGCATGAGCGACTTCGGGCGCATGTGCACTATTTGGGCGCATGGGTTACACTTAGGCGCATGAGCTACTGTTCAGGCGCATGATTTTCTAAGGAAATATTTAGGCGCATGAGGTACTGTTTGTGCGAATGGGCCTACACTTAGTCTTTTCAGGTAATGTTATGGGTGCATGGGCACTATTTGGGCGCATTACCCTAACACTTAGGCTTTTCTAAGGCACAATTCAGGCGCATGGGCCCTTTTTTGGCGCATGACTAACTGTTTTGCATATATATAACTTATTTTCAGTCCCAATCACTATCCTAACATGTTTTTGACTTATATCTATCATCTAAGCATGAACAACATATAAACAACCATAGAAAATCCAAACACATACACATATACATACGGTTACATACTTAAAATGATAAAAATGTTTTTACATGCGTTTTAAGCCCCAAGGAGTTTAAAAACATACAAAAACCAGGTTCTAGAACTCACTATTGCAACCAACAAGTATAACTTCTCCCAAACTTATGTGCACAAGAGTTTGAACACCTAAAACACATCCAAAAAGAACAACCAAACATGTAGAACTCATAAAAATCGGTTCTAATGTTGAAAACCCCACAAAACCGAACCAAACACACATAGAAACACTTATCAATTGTGAATTCAGCCCTTTTCTTCTTGAAAAACCAAGAGAAACTTCACTTTCTTCTTCTTCTTCCTTTTTCATTCGAAAAGCAGAAGTTGTTAGCATATATGGGCGGCCATACTCAAAATATTATTAAAATATTTGTGTTTTGTCCTTTTTGCGCTTTAGCTACCCAACTTATGCTTCTTTTCCTTTCTTTCAAGATGCTTTCTCCTTTCTTTTCTTATTATTTTTCTTTCTTTTATTTTGTCAAAATTCCCGGGTGTTACAAATATAACGAGTTACCCCATTCCTGTTAGAATGTGGGGACGGGTCGGACAGACATTCATGCGGTTTGCCTCGCATGAGGTGCCACGCCCTCATCCATGTAAGGTTGTAAGGAACTGACCCAGATGGTTGCCAACGATCCTGACGTGTCCTCCGATGGGTCAGACTCCTCCATTTCCCAACCCTGATCGGGGTAGGGCATCATGTAATCATAAGGGGCCTTTGGGTACCAATTAGGGTCTCCATACTCTGGCCCTAGAGGGGCATACTCCCTAATCTCATGAGAGTGGGGGCATCTTGAGGGTCCTACACCAACATCTAGTACAAACGTGAGTGGTGGGATGGTGGTCTGGTAGCAAGGCGGGGGTGGGACATCGGGTGAGTCACTAATATATATCGTCTTTCCCTTGTTCTAGTTTCCTGCCATCTAATGAAAAAACAAATTAAAATACAATGTGAATAATATAATATAATCAAAATTAGAAATTACAATGAAATTTTTACAAAATTTTAAATAATGTATGTAATGTCGGGGGTTGTCATCAAGTCATAGCTTAAAAAGGGGGTTCTATTTCTTATTTTTCCTAGTTTTCTTAAGGTGCGGTTTAAGCCTAGGTATCTTATGAGTAAGATCCTAATTCGTTGTAACAATTGGCTCTGATACCAATCTGTCACAAACCACACAGCTACCAATGGTTAATGATTGTGCTCACTTTCAGGGACAAGAGCAGTACTTATAGCACCAAATAAATAATTTAAAAGAGTGTGCATTCCACCCCAAAATTGTTTAAGTAAAAAGGGGGTTATGAGACTCACCTTAGTTAGTTCCTGAAGTAGAGGTTTGAGAATTAGGGAGCTACCAACAGCGAGATTCCTAGGTTCAATTTACAAATATTAGTTTCACTTTAAGATAGTTACTTAAGTCCAACACTTTTTGCTTAGGTTTACCCTACACGTTTTGATGATTTTTGTAACACGTGCGTAATTTCCTTTTTAAATCTTGAAGTTCGGGGCCTTGGTTTGGTTATTGGTCCCATTTGGGTTGTTAAATTATGATTTCAGGTTATACTAATGGTTTTAAGCAAGTTTTGGTCCTAAAATAGGTATGGTTTGTTTTATTGGCAAGATCGGTCCCTTAACTTTGCTAAATTATCAATTCTAACCCCTATGTTTGGAATTTTTGCAGTTTAACTATTCCTATTTGGTTTTATTACTTTGAGTTGTTTTTGCTACTGTAGTAAGTTAGTTTTTATATGATTTTAAGTTTTTCTTAACAGGTTCAAGAGCTTGTCTTCGGTTTAGGCGTCTTATGGTGATATATCGTGAAGTTTCCTACTTGGATTTATCGTGTGGTTCATATAGTAATTTATATTTGAATTTTGGTATATTTTAGTATTATTTAGTTCTTGGAGTGCAAGTGCTGGGGTCCTAAAGTTCGTGCTTTGGTTGTTTTGTATTTTAACGTGGTCCGGGTACGTTTTTGGTGAGGTATTTGTATTTTTGATTATTTTATTAACTTTTGGGGTTGAATTTGTTATATGTGGGTAATAACTTACTGGAAACCATTAGTTTTATATTTTATGGGTTTTGAAATTTTATTTATTATTTTTATTTCTAATGTGAAGTTAGTTTCCTTAAATTAGTGTTATATTTTGTGTAAATTCATAGAAAATCTCATAGATTATAATATTTTATTTCTCGTTTATTTTTAACATTACTAGGCCACTGATATCTTTATTTTTAAGTCTTAGGGGGTGTTTGTTTGGGTCTTAATGACCCTGGTCAGATGCAATGGTCTGACTCGGTCAGACCCATATTGTTTAGTTGATACCACTTATTGAAAAAAAGCCTCTTACTTCACCTCTTATTAGGTCAGAGATTGTGCTCTATCTGACCCAAAAATCTTCCAAGCAACCCGCCTCCTCCTTCCCTTCCCTTGAGGTTGTCGACCATCACCAGGGCAACAACTCGATGACCATAGCCAGCCATCACTAGGGCAACACCTCGCACCCCCACAACATCGTCGCCACAACCATTGCACCTCCACAGCACCGTCGTCACCACCGTTACACCCCCACAACACCGTAGCAACCACTGTTGCACCCCTACAGCACCGTCGTCACCACCGTTACACCCTCACAGCACTGTCACCACCACCTTTGCACCCCTACAGCATCGTCACCATCACCATAAGCAGGCGGAGCAACTACCAGCGCCACCACAACCACCGACGCCACCACAACCACCAATACTCCTTGCGACGGAGGAGGAGGAGGAGGAATACATGGATGAGGATGTGATTGCTGAAGAAAACCTCGTCGACAAAACAGAAGATGAACTCATCCTCCGTGACATGGAAGACCACGAAGCCCTCGCTAATTGCCTTTAGAAATAGAAGTGCCCTTCCTTAACACCTGCCTACCACTCTCACTAACAAACCCTAGGTAATTTCAATTTCAATGTTCCTTTTTGCTTAACGAGGGTTTTACGATCTACTAGGGCTTAGGAAAATATCTCCTAATTGCAAAAGTGTAAGGCCCCGCTCCCGAGCACCTCACAGTTGGTCATTCATGGCCTCATAGATACATATTAATATACGTTTCATTAAATAAGCAGCAGAATTACATTTAACAAAAGCCATTCATTTTCCTCATAACTATTGTTGTAAAGCAATACAATGTTTTTTTTCATGAGTTACAAAAGGATTGTTTAATTGCATTATGAAACAACAATAGAATTGATAGGATCAATTAGAGCAATCTGTAACAATTATATGAACAATTCAAAGCAAAATACAAGCAATTGTAATCAAATCAATCAAAATCAACAAAATTCATATTTCATTGATAGCAAAAGACGATTAGAAAAGATAGAGGGCAGTTCTCATAAAAACATACAAAAAACTTACAATCTATACTACGTCTATGCTATTTATACTAGAAACTAAGGAACTAAAATTTACACAA
>BJCO01386688.1:0-11227 GCA_018326465.1 Flaveria floridana | reverse complement strand
TATTGAAAATTTTTATAAATAGGTGTAAATGAACTAAATGAAACAATATAGAACTTTATTAGTATGCAAAGACTTATTTCTTTCATATTTTCTTATTATTTTACATAAATTTAAAAATAATAATTAGTAAATAGCAATTAACTATTAAGCTTTATCATTATTCACATCACGTTTATTTTAACTTTTATAAAAAGAATCATAAGAATGGACAATTTAAAACTTAAGTGGCTTTATAGTTAGAAAAGGTGAATCGCTTTTATTTAAAAATATTAAAACTTAGTTATGATTCAACTTAATTTCATCCGATTAAGATTAGATACATTAGAAAAGACGAATCACTTGTGTATTTACTTTGACCATATGGAATTTTGAGGTTTTATGTATTGTTTTTTTTTTATATAACTAAAACGAATCACTCATTTACTAAAACGTTGATTTAAGTTATCCAAACGGTCAAAGAACAAATATGAAAGCATTGAATGTCACCCAAAGTCTACTATTAACCCTTCTAACTATCATAAATCGCCACGTCTAAATTGTATGGTCCCTAACAATAAACTATAAAAGGTAAAGAGTTGTTTGACATTTTTGGAAGTGTTAAAAGAGCGATTTAGATATGCACTGTCGAATGTCGATTACCAATGATCTTTAGCTTAAGTGGTTTGGGTTCAAGTTTTACATATCAAAAAATAAAAGAGGGTTCCAAGTGGGCTAGAGTTTTCTCACCTGATATGAGTTTTCTACTAAGAATGATCTCAAGTTTCATAATTGAGTAATAGAGATGATCGGGTGGGCTTGTGTTTCGTCAGTGATCCAATTAGTCATTCAGAAAATATATCCATCACCAATTACATCTTAAAAAATCAAATAGGTTAATTAAGCGCACCCTTTTCGCCCTCTTGTATAATGGGACGAATGGGTCACTCATCTGAAACTTGATAACTTAGAAATCTTCCGATCATCACCACCCATAACCACCATCACCACCACCAATTGGTAGCCATCACCACAATCAACTCAACCAACGTCACCAACAAGCCACCGTCAACGCCACCGCCACACACACACCACTGGCACGCTCACCACCTCCACCATCACCAAGATTGTTGTTGCTAGTGCCGTCACCACTAGCCACCATAAAACTAAGATAGCGAGAGAACCCATTTCGATACTTTTCCTAAAGAGAGCCATTTCAACCTAAGGTCATCAATACTCTCTTTAAAATGACCCGTATTGACCCTGACCCGTATTGACCCTGACTCATATGGACCCATTAGCTTACTCGACAGAACCATATTGCCAGGCTTAGTCAAACAGATTGCATCGGATTGAGATTTATGGCCGTAACTAAACTCCAAGTAAACTAAAATCATTAACATTTATTGTAAGGCCAAGATCTAATATCTATATAAAGCAAATCGCTTAAATTGTACTAATAACCAAGGAAACTGCTTCTAAGTACATTACAAAAAGATTTATGATCTCAGGCACCTGCATTACTTAACATGCTGTTAATCTCTCCAATAATCTTTACAGGCCGTCCGTCGAACATGGATGAAAGTGTACTCTCACAAATCTTCTTCAACTCCCTTGTTTTTGCAATTGCTGCTTCCTGAATTTAAAGAAAAACAACACATTTAATGATAAAATGATAATGGTTTTCTTTTTTGGGTTCTTTTACCTAGATTAAAATATCCATTGGGTCAAATTACTATGTTTTTGTTCCACTGGGTCATTAAAAATAGTTATTTTTCTTATTTATATCATTTTGTAACCTGTAAATTGGTTTAGCAGGTGATGTGGCATTTTCTTGATTATTTCGCATTTTTATTAATTTAACCTTTAAATCAATTTACATGTTACCAGAGGGCCCAAATGGGACAATAAAAACATAAAACAAACAAACAAACATACCCAATGTATCCCGCTTAAGAGCAGGGTCTGGGAGGGGTAGGTGGTGGCGAGTCTTTTCTCTATCTTGAGAGATAGAGAGACCGCTTCCAAAGAGACCCCGACTCGATAACAATAGCAATAGCAAACATAATATATAGCATACAACACCTCGGTATATAACACATAAAGGGACAATAAAAACATCTTTCCACAAAAACCTAACAAATTGTACCATTTGGGATGGAAGTGAAAGTACAGTGTAATTCCAGATTTCCAGGTTAGAAAAAGATTATCTTTTCAGTTTTTCCTTTTTCAGTTTGGGTTTGGGAAGTAAAAAAAGAGATTTATTTTATATTTTTTGACTTACTTGTTTAGGCCACACAGAGGATAGAGAATTCTGGAGCTCCATGCGTTTGATTGCCAGATCCTTTAACCCATCTTTCAACTTTGCTTCATGATGTTTCTTTTCTTCCAAAGTATTCACTAATCTTTCTAAAAATCTAAAATTCAAATTATAAACGTTATGAAGGTCAAACTTTAACTCTTCTATATGAAAGATCATATTTGATTTTGAATGGGTCAAATCTAAAAGAAGTAGCCAAAATGAAACAAGTTGAACTAAATGGTCAAAACTAGTCTTACGGTATTCAAAAGCTACAATATCCTAAAATTTTAATCATATATTAACTTGTATATGATCATTTTAATAATCTAGTTTTATTAATCATATTTAATACATCAATTAATCAAACGCAGCATACCTTTTTGAGTTGAGAATCATAATCAAGTCTCTTGTTTTTCTATTTGTGAGCAAGGAAATGGCTGAAGAAATATCAGATAGCATTGATTGGATAGCATCAGAAGTGTACTGCTGCAATACAAACGGAGCCACTGCTTGAACTTGATTTTGTAAAGTCAGTGTCTCTGTGTTAGTCAACTCCATGATTCTTTGATTTAAAAAAGCTTTAATCTGACACCAAAAAATAGAAGTAGAAGAAGAAGAAGAAGATGAAAGTATTAGCCAAATCATTTGCAAGCTAAGCCCTTAACACATATATGGTTGGATTAGGTAATAGGTGAAAAGGGTAATGTTCTGGCATGGGAGGATCCATCAGAAACACTTTCTGCCCAGTATATAGTTCCTTAAACAATTAGTATATCATATATTATATATTCCAACAATAATCTACTTTTTAAATAAAACAATTTGAGAGGTTTTATGCAGAGAAGCAAAATTTGAGAAATTTACATAAAATTAGACTGGTTTAAATTAGATAATGCATTAGAGCTTGTAATCTTTTGCCCACATTTTAATGTTTTTACAAAATATTAGTACGTCAAATACAACTATAAAACTATATTATTTCAATCATAATTCAACTTTGTGAATAAATTGATTTAGGAGGTTTTAGGTAGATATATCATATGTTGAGGGTAATTTTGGTTGTATTTATCTGAAACAAATCAAATTACAATTTTTCCAAAAGGGAGAACAGGTCATTTCAGTTGAAAGTCTCCCAAAGTCTAGTAAAACTGGATGACTTTTATAGTTTATATCCCAAATTGGCCCGTTTATAAGTAAACGGTTCTGAATTTCCACCTTAGTGCTAGCAAAAAAGGAGCAAGGTTATAGTTTATACCTCAAACAGATCATCAAGAATCCTACTCCTGTACTCCGTCTCCAGAAGCCGACTCCTGACCCGTTCAACTCCTTGACTTTCATTTAAAACATTTATCCCTGAAACAGATTCCCCTGGAAATACATCTGCTTGAGTCAACTCCACTTCAGGATGGCCAACAGTGATATCCCAAGAGATTTCCGAGACCATATTTTCTTTATTAGTCTCATCAGAAACCAAATCACTGCTCAAAGAATTTTGTGGAATCTCACTGGCATCAACAATTTCATAGGGGCCCAACCCGTTACCATTATCTTCTTCTACAGTGCCGATATCCCAATCGATCTGTGAGCTATCTAAAGTAATATCCCAGTCAATGCTATCAGTTCCAGGGCTCACTTCAAACGACAACTGATTTGGTTCATTAGGGTTTGTTGGTACATTAACAGAATCAAGGACATCTGAAGCAGCAAAAACATCAAGGCTTGGAGGATTTTCAATTATGTCCCTCATATTTGGCAATACCGTCTCCGGAATTTTCTGCGAAGTAAACAATTAGATCTTGTTAATGAAAGATTAAAAAACCCTCAATTCCATAAACTAGAAGCTGGTCAGGCGGGTTCAATTGACCCCAAAACAGTTACGGTTCAAAAATTCAAACTTTTTCACAAGTAAATATCATAACATTTCTTTAAACAACATGATGTAGAAGATTTTATGCATAAAAAATACACATTCAGATAGTTCCTGTTTAGATCACTTATTTCGTTTTACCCGATTAACTAATTAGAGATAAAACATGACCCAAATGAACCCATTAATAAGGAAATGGGTCACTATTCCAACCTGTAATATAAAGTATAAACCACAACATGAAATATATATATATATATATGACCCTACATCTTTCTCTGTGTGAGCATCTCTAACAAAATTTGAATAGTATTCGATCGCCCGTGAAACCGAATCACAGTTCAAAACTTCAAGCATTTTAGCAAACGTGTCAGGTAATGAACTTGATGCAGTTTCTATTAGTTCCAACTTCACATTGATTCCCTGCAACATGTAAACAGTTATTTTTTGAAAAAATAAAAACACATAAAACAAATTAAATGTTTGAGCTTGACCCAAAATTTACAACCTGCAATCCTAACTCCTGACACGCCTCTGCATATTTAGCAGCTGAGAGCGCTGCATTTCTTTTGATATCAGCTTCCTTTCTTTCCAGCTCAGTAAGCTGTTGCTGGGTCCTTTGGATGAGCTTTTTATGATATGGGCTTTAAAAAAGTTAGAAATTATAATCAATCAGTGTTATAGAGTAATAGTAAGTATGAATACACATGTCTATTATTCTGATGACATACATTTCATAATTGACATTTTGAACCATAAGCTGAGCAGCCTCCCCAAGGTAAATATGGTCCTTCTCATAAGCATGCACAATTGCTTCCCAAACACCCTGCCCAAAGTTGGAAGTTAAATACAGTAAAATACGGGACTTTCTTTAACTTGAAGCTAAAAAATAGGGAGTATCTGTTGGGCCTTACAGCAGCACCAGAAAGACGGCCAAATATATTGCGGCTTTCTGGAGTTGATTTCAGAAGAATATCATATATTTTCTTAGCTTCCAAGTATCCAATCCCTAATTAAGAAAAAAAAATATTATTTCCCTATGAATGAGCAAGTATCAAAATTGAAGCCATGAATTCATCAAACTACTAAAGATGGAATGAAACCAGTAAGATCTAATAATATTATATGATCATATCCAAATCCAAGTAATTTCTAGGTGAATTAGCACATTATGAAATATAATCAATGAAATGAAACCAGTAGGGTCTAACAATATCATGTGCCTACAATTTCCAGCTGAATTGCGGATTGAAATATAATCACCTCAAAACAAATCCATACTCATAATTCTGTATATACAAGTCATTTTATCTAACAATCTTCTAACAATCAAACATGTGTATGGAAGTCAGTGATGCATTTAAGCCCAACGGATTTAGCAATTTGAAAAACTCTACCAAAAATCAAAATCAAGAGCTTAATCATGGAGAGATTAAACACAAGTACAGAACTTAGAGATACAAATCACTTTACTCTACACGTTAATTTACTTAATTGAACCTACGGTATGAAAGAACGAGCTAACCTTCTAGGTCTAGGGTTTGGAAATACGGATCAACGTCCTTCGGAAGAGACTGAAAAGCAGTTGAGATCTTAGCTCTGACGAGTGCCACGCGTTTTCTCCAATCCGATGGTACTCGTTTCCGATCAAGCAACCATTCTTCACCGCAGTAGTCAAATTCACAAATTAATCAATCAAATTGGGGAAAATGAGAATCAAGTGTATGATTGAGGTTAGAATGAGTACCACCGAGACGAGCGAAAGCGATGTCGATCGGAAGGTTGCGAATATCGTCGGAATTGTGCATACTTTCAAGTATTAGTCTCCGATCACCGGAGTTATCGTTTGTAAGTCAGTTGGTATATAGACTATAGACTATAGAGTGCTTCTGTATCAGTTTTGTAACGCCGGGAGGCTCCTACTGTTTTTATTTCTTTTTTTTTTCTACTTATCAAATGTTTTTTTACAAGAAATTGGTTATTTTTATTGAAAAGTACTTTAAATAAAAAAATATTTATTAACTTATGATTTTTATTAAAAAGTTTTTAAAAAAATGTTTGAATAAGCTTATAAACTAAACGGTTGTAAAATGACCAGAAAGAATATAGTTTTAAAAATGAAAGGAGTTAATGCAAGGTAGTGGATAGATATAATATGAAATTGAATTAAAATAAATTTTTAAAAGTTAATAAGTAATCATCTTCTTACTTTTTACAACCTCGTTTTCACCTTATATAAAAGGTCAGTTTGAAAAGTATTTTTGAGTTTGTCAAACACTTCTTTTAACTTATTATCTTCTCAAAAATTAATAAGTTAAAAATAAAAGAGAAATAAGCAATCATAAAGATGCATCAAGTTTTTATTTTCATTTAACAGCAAAACCTTTAACATAATTTTTGATATGCTACAGTCTTTTAATTTATACAAAATAGATGTACAAATCATTAAACTAGCTTTTAATCCTTAAACTTGTATAAAATGATAATTGATAAACATGTATATATATTTTTTAAACTTTTTGAAAGAAACTAATAAATCTTTAAATTTATTGCTTTAAGAATCTAATGAAATCCAATTGTATTGGTATTGTCTGTATGTTTTTATTATAAAAAATTATGTGCTCCTATTGTTTTACTGAACTGTAAAAACTCATAACATACTCTAGCAAAAAGAATTACATCTTTAAAAAAATTATGTAAATAAACCAAAAAAAAATTTATTTTATGTAAACAAACACAAACAACAAGCACAAACAATGTTATTTGATACGAACAAACATGAAAAACTTTATTTTGTTAAAGTAAACGAACACCAACATAAGTAGTTTGGTTCGTTTACGGCACTAATTACCCTCATTCTTAAACAACAGAATACAAATTTAAATCATAATGAATGTAGTACATTTGATTAAACAAAGTCAAAACACCACAATGATCAGGAACCCTCAACAAAATATGAAAGTTTTTATTCTATTCATCTAGAGAGACGATGATATAACAACATACTAAAACTGGAACTGCAATTTTGATTTTCAACTATAACAGCTTTAACATAAATGACAAAATAGCAAATTGCCCCAGTTGAGAGTTTTATATTTTCTGCTTGATTGCAACTAATAACAATTCAAATCTCTACTCCCCTTGCAGACAATATAGTTGTCTAATGTTTCCAGAAGCTGCGAAAGAATCAATAAAATTGAGTTGATTAATGCGTGTTTGTAACATTTTTTCATAAGGGAAAGGAAAAAAAAACTCATCCGGATTTTTGCTGAATTCGAACATAGACTGAATCCCTTAACTTAAGATACTTAACCGAAAAGTCCTCAGACTTGAACATGCACTTTATGCATGATGAAGTCCCTACCTAAAGTTTATACATAGCACACAAATGTTGAAAGACCTTATAAACTTGCTGAATTTGAATATTTGGACAGTCTCTAATAAACTCGAAAAGGTCCTTAATATAGAAAATAGGGGTTTATTTACGCAAACAAAAAAATTTATTGAGTTTTTATACGTTTAAGGACTTAATCATATGCTAAATGAATTAAAAGTTTGAGGGCTTTTTGTTGAGTTTTTACAAGTTATAGAGTTTATAAGTTCAGGGACTTGACCATACAAAAAATGTTCGGGGACCTATATGCAGAATCAACTAAAGTTCATATAATTTTTAACGACTACCCTTTTCCATAAAAAAGGACAAATATAAAGAAAGCCATGGGTGATTACCATATAACCAGTCTTTAAAGTACACATGAAGTGCAGTTGACAGTTCTTTTTTTCTGCTATCTTCCAGGGGTGCATCTCTCAGTATTTGCTTAACTTCCACCAAATTATTTTCCTATAACAAAAAACAAGCGATATAAATTATAAGGGGCATAAAGATATAAAAAAATAATAATCTAAAAGCCATGGAAATGAAATAAAAAAAATACATTTCTTCGCTGACATGACAAATAGTCATCAGGCAGTGGAAATGGATTATCTTTTGTGGATCCAGATGATTGACCTTCTAGCCAGTTGGGGATCTGTAAAACAAGAAAAACCATGAAACAAGCAAAGGTGATGTGGGCAGAATTAATGAAGTTTCTTAAAAAAAACAATAACATATCTGCCAGAGGTGACAAAATGGGCCAGTCAAGTAACGGGTTAAAATAAATTCAGATTGAAACCGGCAACTTTTACGTGGGTCAGTAAGATTGGGTCCTGGGCGAATATGGCAACATTTTGTCTATTTTTCTATATTTTTTATATCACCGATGTATTAAACATGATTACAAAAATAATATAACGTCTGTAAATAAAACAATATTGACATTGTAAGAAGTTAAATACACACTAGAAGACTATTGACCCATTTAACCTGTTTCATTTTGTGGCTACTTATTTATTGAGCAGTTTCAAACAAAGACCACCAACATTGAAACATTTTCATATAACTGGATTAAAACTGCTAGACGCATACATGTTAGATCAAAAAGTAAGAAGCATACCAAGAAATTTGTAAACTGATCAGGGTCTAGGCGGGTTGCTGACTCAGCTTGACAATCCGATACACCAGCTGGATGAGAAAGAGAATCATGTGGATCAACCAGGCCCAGTGCAACAGGCTCACCCCATCTGTTTGGGCTAGACTCGATTCCGACTTGTTTCATGTGTTCCTCCAATTGCGGGTAGAATGTATTATATGGTGCCACCTGCAGATAATAGTTTTACGCATTTAAAAAATCATACAAGGGGGTTCCGCTGGGTAATTAGTCAAACAGACGACCCCACCCCCTCCCAAGGGGGACTCACAAGTTAAATGGATTGGGTTGACCGACCGAGCAGATGTTAACACGTTTTTCTCTTAAATTTCTATTCCCAATTTTACAAAAAAGAACATGTATAATGTATATGACATGAAAAGAAATCATGATCATGAATACTGTGATGAAGATAAATGATAATTTAAAATTATTTTCACTGTTAACGGCTAATTGTGTTCTATGACTTTTACCATAACTAGAGCACTACACATTGACAAATAATATTTGTAGTGAATATAAAAAAATTGATGATTATTTCATTAAACATACCTGCAGCTTATGGTTGTCACCAACAATAAGGGGTTGCTGGTTTACACCCAAAAAGAATATACACTCACGACAATTAGCAATGCAGATACGTTTTGCTGCTGAAATCACATGAACCCTTTCACAGTGTTCAACTCTTACAGCCTAAAAGAGAACAAAAGGCGGCATGTCAGCATCCAGAATCAAGAAGCTAAATATTGTTGACATGCAAACAACTTAATAGTTTAAATTTGATTCTACCAAAATCCACTTAGAGTTGAAGCAAAAATAATGACAAAAAAACAAAAATTCAAAATACATAGAAGAATTGCTAATGGCCACATTCAAATATTTCAACTTTAGTTTGACCAAGGGAGGCCTCAATATAAAACATAATGATATATGCTATCATGGTATTTAAGCATACAAATTATAATTGCAAAAATGAATGTTTTCTGGTTTTAAACATACCTTTCCAACAGCACCAAGCACTACAGTGGCATCAGAACACCCATATATGGTGGCATATTTCAAAGGAGCTAACACATAAATCACAGATTCATGACAATTTACAACCTGCAAGAATCAAAGTAATATTTTAATTCGACCTTTTTCCTTTTAATTGAATATATGCCCAAGATAATTCTCCACTCAATTTTACTAATCAAATTCAGATAACCAAAATATTCTCCCAATCCCTGTTTATATATTAGTAATAATCTGTATCCTAATCAGACTGACAACCCTGTAACATATCTAAAAGCATCCCCATCTAACAAATAATATATAATGAGTACTAATCTCCAAATAAAAATAAGTCCTAAAAGTAACTATTTGGGCAAAGAGAAATTACCTTTACAAAAGATCCCTTAAGTTCTGATGCTTGCTTTACGTATGATTGTTTAGAGATGCCTTCAATAAAACTAGGACCTTTACAACTGGTGGGTGATTTAGAGTTAGGAGAGACATCAGTCATCATAACATCTTGGTCAGAAGGACTGGTTTGACCATTTTCTTTTGCAGCAGCTCTTTCTGAGATTCGATCCAATGCATCAGATATATTTTGCAAAATCCAATCATGAACCTGAGATGCGGGAACAGGAACAGCTGGCATATCGGGATCTGAATTGGCAAAAAATGGTGCATTTTGACTCAAAGGAGTTTTTTCCATTCCTTTTTCACCAAAGTACATTAAGAACCCGAGATGTTCAAATTTCTCCATCGTTAAAACCTGCAAACTTTGAAGCAAACATCAACAAGGTGCAAGCTTTTAACAAACTAAATAACCACTACAAAAGGGTTTTAATTAAATGAATTTTTGTTACAGAAATATAGTACATCTTTCTTTATATATAATAGAGCAGAAAAATATGACATCAGCAATTATCTAATCTCAACATGTGTCAGGCGTTAATTAGCTATCAATATACAACCATTATGTTGGGTTTGTGGAGTCTTGATTTGGGCTCGGGTTAAAAGACAACTTAGTGGCAGATTAATTAAATTAAAGACCTGGCCCGTTTTTTATTTAATTTTAGCCCATTAAGGTTTTCTTGGGGATTAAGTTGTAAACCCTAATTTTGTCTATTTATATTGTGTATTGTACTTGTAATTCCTCACGAGTGAGGCAGAAAGCAGTAAAAGTATTATGCTGGTTGCAGCCCGTGGACGTAGGTCACATCGACCGAACCACGTTAAATCTCGCGTGTTCATCTCTGTTATTATTTTCTCTCGCAGTTTGATTGTGTTTGTGTGTCGATCTAAACCCGGATCCCTAACAAGTGGTATCAGAGCTACGGCTCGTTACACACGGGAGAAACACAACGCGAGAGACTTGTGATTTAGGGTTAACCATCGACAACCACCATCTCTGATCGTTGATATTTTAGTCCATCGCAACCCCGTTTTGGTTTTGTTTGATCGAGCAGAAGGCAAAAGATCGATAACTTACGTTTATAGTTATCTATTAAAAAGGAACAAAATTGTAGCCGTCATTGTTTGCTCAAGATAGTGAGGTACCAATCAAAG
>BJCO01386679.1:0-12749 GCA_018326465.1 Flaveria floridana | reverse complement strand
ATACACATCCGCATGCTACCGTCCTTCTTCTTTACAAACAAGACCGGAGCACCCCAAGGAGAGATACTCGGCCTGATGAAACCCTTATCAAGCAACTCCTTCAGTTGCTCCATTAACTCCTTCATCTCAGTCGGAGCCAACCGATACGGTGCCTTAGTGACAGGCTGAGCACCGGGTATCAAGCCAATTTGAAATTCGACTTCCGATCTGGTGGCACTCCTGATAAGTCCTCCGGAAATACATCGGGAAAGTCACACACCACCGGCACATCGGGCAACTGAGGTGTTGACGTGTCCACATCCTTCACGTAGGCCAAATAGGCACTACATCCACGTCTCATGCACCTTCCCGCAACCGCCATCGAAATCACTTTCGGAATCGTCGTAACTCGATCACCGTATATCGTCACCGTACTCCCGTCAAGCGCCGTCAATCTAATCATCTTCTTACGACACACGATATTCGCTTCATAGGTTGCTAACCAATCCATCCCTAGTACTACATCAAATCCACCTAGGGGCATCACATATAACTTAGCAGCAAACCTATGACCTTCTAATTCTATGGCACAGTCCTCTATCGCTCAGTAACCCTAGTAGACTTACCAATAGCGGTTTCTACGTCAAAGGGCTCATAAATGCATTTACTACTAATAGCCAGTTTAGCACAGAAAGTAGCTGAAATAAAACTCCTACTAGCACCAGAATCAAATAACACAGAAGCAAGAGTTTGATCTACTAGAAACGTACCTGACACAACATCAGGGTCCGTCCTAGTCTCCTCCCTGGTCATCGTGAATGCTCTGGCGCTAGCCCTTTGCTCCTCATTCTGGTCTTCTTCCCCGCTCCGGAACTCTCAGCCCTCGGCCTCTTGCATTCCCTACTCATGTGGCCTACTTTACCACAATTGAAGTACCTCGCCGCTCTGCAATCTCTAGAGATGTGGCCGGGCTTCCCACACTTGAAACAGACGTTAAGCCCCAGCCTACACTTACCAGTGTGTTCCTTTCCACACTTCCCGTATCTCTTCACTCCTGAGCCTACAGCAACCACCCGGCGATCATCCATTCTAGCCTTCTTGTTATTCGGGGTGAAACCACCACGCCCAAACCGTTTCCAGTTTCGATCATCACCACCCGTCTTCTTCCCTTCGACCACCATCACCTCCCTCTCATCATACAACCTCCCGGCCAGGTCAACCACCGACCTAAACGTACTTGGTCGGGCGGCGATCATGTGCCTGTGAATATCTGCCGGCAAGCCCTAGATGTATCTTTTGATCTTTCGTGACAAGAGTGTCACCTGATCCGGCACCAGTCGTGCCATCTCATTGAACTTGGTGGTGTATTGTTGATGTGTCATGGTCCCCACCTCCAGCTGCAGGAACTCCCTTTCCACCTTGTCCAACTCCCGATGAGTACAGAACTCCTCGATCACCAACTTTTTCATCTCACTCCACCTCATTCTGCCAATTGCCCTGCTGACCTCGGCTTGGACGATGTTGTTCCACCAGCATAAAGCCGAGTCCACAAACGAGTGAGTGGCGAATTTTACCTTCTGGTCCTCCCGGCACTCGCTGATATCAAGAACAGCCTCCATCTCCCTCACCCATCGGTGAGTAGCAGCAGCAGTGCCATTACCATCGAAGGTAGGGGGCTTGCATCTTTGGAATGCCCCATAGTTACAGCCTCATGTTGTCTCCGGCACAGGCTCCTCTTCCTCCTCTTCTTCATCGGTAGGGATCACCGTCTCGGTCTCGGGTTATCCTCTCCCTGCCGAAGACATGTTCCTATCCCTCCTCTCTCCTTCCCTCACAGCCTTGATCACCTCGATCACTACAGATGGCAGTATTGTCTGCATGACCTGATGAACCTCCTCCACCACGGCCTCCTTCACCGAGGCTCTCAAGTTAGCACTCTCATCACCACCCTCCGGATGAGGGGTCTCAGGCTCCTCTTGGGTCACCTTCTCAACCCTGGGCCTTCCTCTGGTGGCCCGTTGTTTAGCCCCACGTCCTCCACGTGCTCCACCTCGTGAAGCCTTAAAAGATCTACCTCCAGCCATTCCTAATCGCTATAAGATTCAAATGCTAACACGATCATTCAAGGTAATAACTCAGTTTATGTCAAGTATAATAAGTCCCTAATTACAGTGGCCAGTTGTGATAAATAACATGCGCATATAATATCTTTTAACGTTAAAGAAAATTCCTAATGGCACGCAGCTACTCGGATTGGCATCCCTTCCCTTTCCGTCCCATTTTCAGTTTAAGTTAAGGTTTCTTTTGAAAATATTTACCCATTTCACTTAAACTTTGGCTCTGATACCAACTTGTAAGGCCCCGTCTCCGGGCACCTCACAGTTGGTCAATCATCGCACATAAAACATATAATTATTTAAAACATCACAGTAGAAGTTAAACAAAACCATTTCATATATATTAATGAACTACTTTTACAACGTAATACAATACTGTTAACTTTTACAAAATATCACAAATTGCATTAAATCACAAAAATGTCATTATTATACGAATTGATGCCATCACAAAAATGCCAAGTAGTTGCCCCGTGCCATCCTCAGCAACTATTACCTGCCAACTGGAAAACACATAAAAGTCAGCGTTACTGAGTGAGTTCTAGTTTTATAAATAAAATACTTTACTTTTATTAAAACCTTTCTTTGCTTTCTTACGTGATCATGCATCATACATACAAATAGAGAATACTACTTTTACTTTCATTAACATTCATCATTATTTGTCATGTTCATAGCATGTTTTCATTCCATGCTTCTTGTTAACATTCACTTATCTTTAATCTCATTCTCTCGTAACGTAAACATTGACATATGGTTAGAACTTTCACCATATAATGTCTAATAGTTGTTGTTATAAATCGGGAATCGCAAATGATTTATTTGAATAATATTAATGAAATGTATGATGGGATAAGTTAAAAAATAATGAAGGAATAATGTATAAACGAAGATAATTGATTGAAGAAATGAGAAAATATAAAGCAGTTTATATAGCTAGTTCTAAATATCGTGTCAAATAACTAGCACACATAACACATAATATTAGGGAAAAATCATAAAATGTTCATTTCCCCTCCCCTTTCCCTCAAAATGTCCTCCTCATAAAATTATTCTCAAAATGTCCCTTCCAGATAAGGCGTCGACGCCTCCACAGATAAGCGCGGACGCCTTGTACATCAGAATCAATCATAAAAGACATGTGTACCTAAGCAATGGAGGCATATGCTCTAAGGGCGGGACATTTTGAGAAGAAATTTAAGAGAGAGACAATTTGAGGGAAGAAGAAAAGAAAAAAGATATTTTGAGAATTTTCTCATAATCTATTAAATCTCACAACCTGTTTTAGGAACCATCCATTGGTCGGTCAATATATCAATAGGACATGTGGATTAGTTAATACGAAACTATCATTTATTTCCTTTGTTAAATTTTATTTATTAAATCAAAATACATAAATTATAACTTAATATAATTTACTTTATAAATATTTTTTGATATTTTTAGCTATGTTTAATATTCTTATTTCTTAATAGTAAGTATATGTTTTTAAGTTGTTGTTGTATATTATTTATTATTGTATAAATATAGACTAGATGTATTCGAGTTTTGCGCATGGCGTGAAATGTCTTCTTGCATGGCAAACCCGTTTGCAAATGGCTTTCCGGTGTACATGAAGATTGCTATCAATCTAATATTTATATTTTAGAGTTTGGTTTCTAGAAAATGCAAAAGAAATTAACAGAAGTTGACAGCTTCAAAAGATCATTCCTTAATCAAGTCACATTGCCGCCTCACAAGAAAACACAAAAGAGAGGACTTTAAAAGGTTTATAGTAGTTCAAGTCAATGGATTTTGCCTTTCTTATCCGTTGGCTCGTAGGAGGCTGTAACAGAAGCTACATTAGTAATTTTTATGGAAACTAATTTGAAAAGTTGAGGACTTTAAGCTTTACCTTTTAACAAAGAGGTATCTTTACGTTAAGATTTATGATCGTGCCTTTTGTCCCTGGTAGCTGGTGCGGAGTCTTGGGGATTGGTGTGCTGCTAGAGGCTATGCATGTTGGTTGAATGTCAGCTTTGCTTGCTATGCACTGAACAACTCTTGTTTAGTTGTCTTTTTAGCTTGGATGAGGAGTATGGCCGCTTTGTCTATCATTGTTTGTAGGCTGCCTTTTGGTTCTTCTTTTGTTAGCATCTCAGTGCATGAGATTCCTAGTAAGTGTTTTGCAGCAAGATCAAAGATTGCGGCGGATATACTGCTCGTTTGATCTAAGATAGTATCAATATTCCAACATCTGCAATGACATGGCTATGGGTGTCAAGGGTGATAATAATAGTTGAATTTGATTGTATGCATACATGTTGTTTGGGTAGTCGTAGTTGTTATCCTAGGTGTAGAACTATTCTCTATCGCTGTTTGAATTGATTGGCCATACTTTAAGAATGCCGGATAGTGCCATTGCTTTTTTTATAGTCATACGTGTCACTATTTTTTCAAAGTAAATGTTTGTCCATGTGTTTTCACATGTGTTAGCTGGTTTGAATACCTACTTATCATATTTAGTGATATAGGTTGTGCATATACCATAAGTTTGTTCTTGTCTTTTTTGAGCAGAGCAAAGATGGTAATTTTGTTTTGCATGGTCTCTATTATTGTTTGGCCTCTAATCTTTGATTTTGTTGTTTCACCTATAACTTGTTATGCCTAGAAAAAGAGACTTGTTTATAGTTGCATGATGTGTGTGTAAATCTGTTGTGTTGTTGGTGTGATTAATATTTCTTACATTTTCTATTAGCTGTTGTGTCTCTGTTGTGCTTGGATTGAGGTAGGCGTAAGTTGCATCCGCTGACTGAAACCGTGGTTACATGTGGTGATTGATGTCGGTATACGGTTGTGTTTGTAAATGTTTGAATGTACTGTTAGATTTTTCATACCCATAAACTTGTGTTATTCTCAATGCTATGAGATCGAGTATGATAGGCGTTATTGATACCTCACTTGTTGCAGTTCTAATATAATACCTACAACACATAAGCATCTTGGTATTGACTCCAAACACGTGACTAATATTCATGAGATTCATCCATAACACATACAAAAAACAAATCATAAGAAATGTAATTGTAATCAGTGAACTAAATGGCTAAAAAAACTCTCTTTAACCTAACATGATTAGTTCCGTAAATATCTACACCACCATCTAGTAACTATAATGATTTATATCAACAATGGAAGGTTAAAATATAGAAATTTCAAGCATACAATACATGCACTTCTAAATAAAAAGGTAATCAATCAACAGAAACAATAAATAACTCTGTTTGGAAATGCTTTAGCTTGTGTGGTCTTGCTTACCGGTCATTTATAAAATACAATTAAGGCCATGAGTTTATCAAAAAAATGTTACATTTTATTATCCCGTTTACAACCTTAATTCACAATAAACATAACTATAATCGATGTTGTTTGTTTCATTATGTTTAATTTAGGTGACTCAAAACCTCAAGACCGATATCAAAACCAAGGGAATATGTAAACTTTCGTGTTTTGGTTAAATAAAATTTAACGTCGTTATATTCTTGGAAGGACCATTTTTGTCGTTAATGAAACTTATGGGTTGTTTATGCTCTTTTATTGGTTTGAAAGTTAATAGTTCATTTATTAATAATAGATAATAATAATAATATTTGTAATAATAATAACAATAATAATAATAATAAGTAATAATTATGATAATAATACAATTAATGGTAATAATAACAACAATGATAATATTAATAATAACTATAATACTTATAACATTGTTAAACTTAAAAATGGTTAAAACTTAAATTACATACGTCTAGGGGGTTCTAATGTAAAGTTAAACATTAAATTGGAAACTTTGAACATAAAATGATAAGAAGTAAAACTACAGGGAACACATATGTAAAAAAACACAAAACCCAAGCCCTTCCCTTTTGCTGCCCGTGAATCCGGCGAGGGATCTCTGCCACCCTCCGGCCACACTCCTGCGAGGGTTAAACAACCGAATTAAGTCGATTTAACCAAATCAAACCGTTTCATTTCGAAACTTGACACGAATCGAACGCGTAACCACTGTTAATTTGGTCGAAATGATGGTTCCATTAAGAAACCACATGAAACCGAAACACATCAATCGATCTCACCCGAAATTCATTGAATTGAGCCGTTTGATTGATTAGAAACGTACGTTTAGTCATTTCAAAACTAAATGTGAAGTTTAATTCGAGTTTAACAACCAATTAATCATCCAATCATAACCGAAACAAATGAATCAAAGGCGAAACCCGTTTGGAACTGAACTGGTAAAATCAAACCTATATAACAGAGGGCAAATGTTCCCTTCGACTCCTTTCAACTTTCTGAACTTCAATTGCTCGAATAATTCACTCTATCATCGATTTCAAGCTGCTTCTTCATCGCGAGCGAGCCGAGTCAAACCCGAAGATTAAACACTACCAATCGGTCATAATCAAGTGAGTTTAATACACCATCTTACTCGAAATTACATAGTGAGCAAAAGCCCTATGATTAATCTGGGTAACAACATCGAATTGAGGTTCAATTTTGGGATTGAAGGATCTAGGGTTTATGCAATTTGGGGTTTCACTGAGATTATGTTTTTAAGAATTTAAAACCGAGTGATACCATGGCCACGGCCCTGGTTCACCGACCCTACACACGAGGTCCCGGGTTCGAACCCGGCTACCTCCATTTTTTTTAAAAATGCATTTTTGGCCTTCAAATTAAATGGTAAAAATTTCCTATTTAATTATTTTTCTGTAATTTATTTACAAAATTACCCTTATATTTTTATTTAATATTCTAAAGCTAATGATATAGTTAGTATATTTTTATAAAATTTAGACTTTAAATACTAGTTTAATTTACACAAACAATTATTTCAAACATTGCCTTTAAATTATTGTTTAAATCATGTTTATTTTATTTAGTTATAAAACTTTATTTAAACTTTATAAATATTACAAAATTATTATTCTTATTTCATATCTTTATATAAAATATAAATATATTGTTCCCAAGAAAATATAATTGATTTTCGTTTGTTAAATATAATTATTTGACAAAGCTACCAAATATCAATTGAAACCCTAGTTCCCGTGAAAGCATTAAACATATTATTAAAACTTTAACCTTGTGAATATATATATATTTAGATGCCTTGTGACGATTCACGTTGGAACGACGCTTATTATTATTCTTATTAGTCGTCATACTTATACTTATTTGCCATGTGAGTTTCATTGCCCCATTTTATATTATTTCACACCGTTTTGGGGTGAAACATGTTACACTATTTAACTTACACTTGTAAACATTTTATTCTTGTAATGCACTTGCAATTCATAATTATATATTTTGTCATAGTTATTTGTGTTATTGTAAGTCTTATATGAGATACATATTTTGTTTACAATCATTAACTATTGCTAGCCTGGCGACGTCTTAGATCTTTGGGCCTGACAACCCTATTTGGTGCTAAAGCCGATGTATTGCCGGCTCCTGATGACGTATGACTTGTTCATCATGGGAACCAAGTACACTTACCCAATCATATAAACTTGTATTTAAGTCGAGGTTTGATTGTAGCTATATGTGTTCTATAAACTTGCTTAACTCATAACCTATGACATGAATTGCTACTTGTAACCTTTGATATATTATGTATATGAAACCCTTGGAAACTCACCAACTTTATAGTTGACCTTTTATTTTTAACATGTTTCAGGAAACGCGCATGTTTGAAGTCATCATTTGAAGTTACTTAAATCTAGGATTTGGACCTAGAATAATGAATAAAATGTCTTGGATCATTTTTTTTTGTTTTATGTTTTGACTTATTTCATGTTAAGACTAATGGTTGTATTTGCATTTGAAACTTATGATAATAATATTTACATTTAAGGATAGTGTTATGTTTCTGTGAACAATCTTAACCCTCACATCTCGACAATTCGCCGTTAAGGTTGGGGTGTGACAGAATCAATCACACTCATTAATAGCATGCACTCAACCGAACTACAATCAGCCTTGGCGAGGCCCTAAGTAGGTAATAACTTATCCGATCTATATCCATACATTCACCCATGGTTGATACAACCCTAGATTAAGTACCATGAAACCAACAAAACTAAGGGCTCATACAATAAGAACTACCAGCAATCACATATATACAAAAAATACAACAACAACCTGTCACAATCACAAGACATAGACGAAAACATACATGAAGACAAGAAACGAGATATGCAGCAAACCAAGAACACAAACCGGAAAGAGTGCAAAACAGAGATTATAACACGAGCTTAACAAAACATGTCACCACTGGAAAGAGGTGATATGGACACGTGCACTACAATTGCGATTAACAACACACGTCAACATAGGTGCCACTGTTCATTTCATTGTCTAATTAACATATATAGGTAATATGCATGTTTTAATTTAGATTATATTTAATGTTTCTAGTAATTTAAAATTGAATAAAAAACAATCATACTTTTTTTATTTAAAAATTTATTGGGTTGGGTTGTTAACACATTTGAAAAATTAGCTTTAGTTGGGTTGTATAAATGGAAGAGAGAGAAATTAATTTTTTTATTGTTGGGTTAGGTTGTATTGAGTTATAAATGAAAGTAGTCTTATGCCATATAATTAGACTTTCATTGATTTGAAATTAAGTTACATGTAAATTAACTTTGATTGTGGAATGTGTAAAATGAAATTTTTTTTAATATATTATAATATACAAATTAGAAAAGAATCCGTGAGCATGGAACCAATAATAAGGGCTCCTATAAAGGCCTCCCGAGTGACCAAGTGTTTAAACGATTTGGTTAATGGTTTATTTGGTTATAAACAATTTTCGGGGCCTAACTGGTAATTGAATTGAATTGAAGACATGCCTAATAGAATCAAATTCAGCTAATTAAACCACTTAAATAGACTTATTAGGGTTATCCGATTAAACCAATTACTAATAGGTTTATTTGGATAACTAAACTGATTGAACAAGATTTTTTTAATCGTTAACCAGACCAAAAACCAAGTGCACAACTAGAATAAGGTTAGAAACCTAACCGAAGCCAAATTCATAATCCAATCCAGTTTTTTTATATGCATATAATAAAGTTTTTAGTTATTTTTATTTTTTAATCACTCCGGATGTCATGCTCCCTTTCTACTTTCTTATTTAGTTTACTATTTTGGTTTAATGCTATATCAAGTATAGGAGGTTGGAATTTATAACAAAAAAGAGCTACGTTCGGATGGTAAGCAACTCAGTCACACACGGTCGAAACTGATTTGAATCCCTTGCCGCTTGGGCATCACTGGTTCCTTATAGTCAATGCCTATCTTTTGTTTTTTCTTTTATTTTCAATGTCTCTTTCTTTCGTCTTTAATTTGTGTTTTCTTTTACTTTTGTATTTTTTTATAAAATTGAGTTCTTAATTAGTTTAAGTTTTTTCTTATTTCAACATTAAGTTTTATTTTAATTAATTAAGTTTTTAATTTTTTTTGTTAGAATTACCTTTATATTAATGCAACAGTGAATGAACAATTATTTTATTGCATAAGTGGGTTATACGTGGTGGTATAATTTCCTACTTCATATGCTCACTGCCTTGTATCCATCAACATCTGTGTGTTTGGGTATTTTAGAGAGAGAAATGGTCATGGTTGTGGATTTTAATGGTGGGTTATCCCCATCGGAGGTCGTCGTTGCCGTTGATGATGTTGTTTATCGCACCTCCTACTCTATGGCATGATGTCAGGCCAAATGTTTGTGTTGATTGTACCGCTTTTCCTGATGTTTCCTATGGCCATGACCACTGGTCTTAGGCCCTTTGCTAGTTGCCGATCTTCGATAATTTTGGTGGCGCCTTGGCTTATCTAGGCCTGACATCTGTCTTCGCTCTATCCCCGAGAGTTTAGTTTCTTATGTGGGAATTTTAGCTTCGGTGGTCGCACGATCGTCGGTCTTTGGTGGTCACTGGCTTGGCTTCTGTCCCTGTTCATTACTATTGTGATATTATGGTCATGTCAGCTACTACCTCGTATCTCGGCTGGTTAGGTGGTCGTTGCAAGCTTTGGGATTTGCATCCCGTCTGCCACTCCCACCGGAACAACTTTTCCTAAACCCTTGGTTCAACGAGGTGGTCGGATGGTGGCCTACCTCGGCCTGCCCGCGTCTACCAATGTAATGGACGTTGTTGGTAGATGTTGCATCCCTGCTTTGACGTCGCCAATCGACGATGATGTTCGACTGTTCGTATCATTTGAGATATTTCATTTCCTTTTATGGAAGAGATCCGATCCTAGTTGTTGCTTACCTGGGATGAGGGTTGTTTCATTGGCTATGTTATTGTTTCAGTGTTTATGTGATGGGTCACGATGATATGACCGAAGTAGCATCAGTTGCCTACGCGTGGCTACCATTTATGATTTGCAGACGCAACTGAACATCAATTCTGAGCTGCGTTATCATGATTATTGTGATATCCATCACACACGCTATGAGCGTGACTAGAACACACTAGTTTGTTCATATATATATGATTCGATAAAACTTTATTCAAATATGAGGCTTCACTTTAGTGTAACTTAACATTTAGTTTCACAACAACATGACATTAGCAACATACCCTTACAACATGATTTTTATTTACATTTTACGTACTTGATCACATTAATGTCATAAACAATGTTTTCACGCTCGGATCGGACAGGCCAATGCTTAATTTTATTAGCAACATACCCTTACAACATGATTTTTATTTACATTTTACGTACTTGATCACTTAATGTCATAAGCAATGTTTTCACGCTCGGATCGGACCGACCAGTCCGATCGGGATTCGGTGTTGCCGACGGTCCGATCTACCCTAGTTCGTTTCGTATCTAGAGAACCGGCCGGTAAGAAGAGATTTGGTGGTCGACCCGGGATTCGGTGAACCGGTTCGCTTGGATCTGAACATGAAAAGTCAGAGACTACAGTTGAAGATCTTAACGGAGTAGGTCGGATATGTTACAACAATAGATAGTTTTTGCATCAATGGCAGACACCGAAGCTATTACATCAATGGCGAACATGAGGGTTGCTGTAAATTTGAATGAAGACTTTTTTGTGGAGATCTCAAACAGGGGCTGTTGGTATTTTTCTTGATCAGAGAAGATGGTGGAGATGATACGGAGAAACCGGAGATGGTAAGAAGATGGTGAATTGAAGATGGTATGGGATGGTGTATTGAAGATGGTGAAGAAGATGTTATTGGAAAGGGAAAGAGTAAATTGTGATAGGATGGATGATTTTTAGTGTTTTACAGCTAATAATGTACTAGTGTACATGCTTTAGGAAAAAAAACTTTACTAACCGGTCCAACCGGTGATAATGTACTAGTGTATATTATGTATATATATAATATATAATATTAGTATATATGTATGTATATACAGGGCCGGCTCAACGTTTTTTGGGGCCCCAACCGAACTAAGAAAATGGGGCTCTTTTCTAAAAAAAAATTTATTAAAACCCTCCTCCTTTATCCGGGCTTGGGACCAGCAATAATAAACTAATACGTTTATAGTTGGCGGAGTTAAAAATTTTTTTTAATTATATATTGTGTACGTATATATGTTTATATTAAATTTATTTTTCTAGCCTTATATGATGCAAATTCGTTAATGAAATTTTCATAATCTAATCCTTCTAGAAATTCTTTTTCAATAGCCAAAGTGGATAAGGCGTTTAATCTTTCTTGTGACATTGTAGATCTTAAGTAATTTTTTATAAGTTTTAATTTAGAAAAACTTCGTTCTACGGATGCCACGGTTACAGGAACAGTTAACAAAATTCTATAGGCAATATATGCATATGGAAAAGAATTAAAACTTTTAATATAATTTAGTATATCAATTAGTGTGTCTGATTCTAAAGAAATAATTTCTCTTAACATTTTTAGTTCTTGAAATAAATCTAAACCATTAACATCTACAGCATCATCATATTTTAATATATTTTCAAGGTTAATACACTTTTCTTTTAAACTTTCTTCATTCATAGATTTTAACTTTTTAATAGTAAATAAGAAACCAAAAATACTTTCAAACTCTTTAAGTTGTTCAAATCTACTTTTAAGTGAGGAGATAGCTTGGTCTACTATGAATTTTTATCTTTTAGAAAATTATAATTATAAATTTTAACCGGGTCTTTTTCTATAACTAGATCTTTTAAATTATTACTAATATTATTCCATTGACATGGATCAATAAAATTTGAAGGTTCATTAAATTGATTTTGATTTTCGTTACTATTTGTAGGTTTATTACTATTTGTAGGATCATCACAATTTGTAGGATAATCACTATTTGTAGGCTCATTCACATCATTTGGTTCATCTAAATTTATATGCTCATCAAAGTTTGTTGGTTCATCTAGGTTTATCTGTTCATCTTGATTTATTGTAGCATTTGAATTCGAGGTTGTAACAAACTTAAGTAGTGATCCTTTTATTGATTCGTTTAAAGCTTCTTATTTTGCCTTTTTAGATGCACCGGAAGGATACTTTCGAAATCTATTTGACATTTTATATCTCAAAATACCAAATCAATTTATCAACTTATAAACCTAATTACCTAATTACCTAAACAAAACTAATCAAAGCA
>BJCO01386675.1:0-13698 GCA_018326465.1 Flaveria floridana | reverse complement strand
TTTTCATCTCTTTTCACCGCCTTACTTATTCACATGTGCAACATAACCGCCTTACACCCAGTCGCACGACTGAACCATTCGCACGACTGAATCGTGCGACTGAAGCTCATGCGCCTACTATTCGTTCGACTGAGTCTCAATCGCACGTAAGGGGTGCGACTGAAGTTCATTCGCATGTAACTCATGCGACTGAACACTTAAAAAAATCAAACAAACTCAACTTAGTCAATTAATCATAACTATAATATAATTACAAGTCCGGATTTAGAAACCGGATGTTACAATAATGTTGGCCCATAAATATAAAATTTAATCTCTTATTTTGATACCAATATAAATTTAGTTTGTTTGATAGTAAAAAAATATTTGGCTAGATATAAATTCTTTTCTTTCTACTACCTATTTGATTATTTGAGGGTAAAAGTACTAAAATTTATTAGGTTACCGACCCCGATTAGCGAGACAATATAGTTTGCTAGACAACCTTATTGTAGTTTTACCACCAACAATGTGTTTACGACATTATTGTTTTTTCTTTAGTTTTAAAATTTAAGGGGTTGATTACATAATTTTGTGAGGACAGTCGAGATTTTCACATAGACGTAACATTGAAAAAAAAATTATTGGTTGGCGGCCACACCCCTTCATCAAAGTGAAGGTACGCAACTGGTTGTAACATTTTTAATTCATTAGATCTTTCATTCGTCAAATTCAAGTATAAATAAATAAAAAATTTATATATACCAAAGATGTATGTCAATGGCTACGGTAGTCATTAATCATCAATGCATACAAGTCCCTAGGCATTACCATATAATGCACAAGTTTGTTTATTTATTTTTTGTTTAATTTGATCTATTTGAGTTTATAAGTACTAATTGTGATAAGTTTTTAACAAAATCTTTTTTACCCGTAGCAACAGATGAATCACAAGTCTGTAAAAAAGTCAAACCTAAGAAAAAACCGCGGCAACGCGCGGCCTTAAATCTAGTTAAAAAAAAGTTGATCCAACCCATAAAGGTATAATTTACAACTTATTTTCGGTGTTGGTGGTCGTTAACGGTTATGTGATATTGGTGTGATTTGGTATGATTTTACGCACTCACCGCAACGCAGGAGGCTTATACAATCTAAAATCAGTCTAATTTTTGTGTATTTATTACTATTTGAATTCTAACATGAAATTCATTTATTTTATAAAGTCTGAACTAACTTTTAAATTTAATTTTAAAGACAAAAATGCTACGTCTTCATAAAAGTTTAGACCAACTATATAATTTTGTAATATTTGAGAACTATACTTGCAATGACTACCCCAAGTTTAAACCAACTTTGTAATTTTTAAAGTCTGGAAACTAAAGGAACAATCTAGCAAAATCACAAAAGCTATTTATGCAAATTTACATGATTGAATACAGACGTCTATCAAGTCTAATGAAAGAATATACGATGTCGAATTAGGATAAACTAGAATACACAATTTATGCAATTTTCATTTTAGTTTTTTTATTTCATTTGGACTTTTAAACACAAAATAACATTATATATTTGACATTCTATTTTTCCTATTCTATCCAATTTCATCCCTGAATTTTTTTCTTAAACCAACGATTGTGACGAGGCCGTTAAAAGAAAAAAAAAGTGAATAACGTTAAACCACCCACGTACGTTTGACGCGTGTTAACTTGTAAAATTTAGACCGAAACGTAAAATAAAAAAATTATAAAATATAAAAAGTATAGGGGGCAAAGTTAAAAATAAAAAAATATTGAGGTTAAATTATAAAAAATATAAAGATATTGGATTATAACAAAATCAAAGATTTAGAAAAGAAAAAAAACAGTTGATATAACCCATACAACATATAGTACAACTTACAATGTATACAAAACTTGATAATTAGTATATATATATATAATAAACGTAAATAAATAAGTATATTTGACTACCCGTTGATCATCATAGTTTGTGACAGAATGCTACATAAACAATAAGGGATGTTTGATTTGCTTTTGACCCGGTCAAAATATCTTGCCCATTGACCCAGTCAGACATTTTGGCTAGTCAGCGTGTTTGATTCTCACTCTTTTGCGTCTGACCCGATCCGACACCACTAACTCATGCAAATTTTTCCTCTTACCAGGTCAGTTTTGAAAAAACCCTTTACGTAGTCACCACCTTCTGACCGAGTAAGAGATTTCAAACATCCCTAGAACAATGAAAATTTAAAAATAAAAAAAATAAAAGTCCAAACTAGAGCCCAATGTGTGGTTATGGGCTTGGTAGTTGGGCATGTTGGTCAGAAGCTAACACACTCTTTATTGGTTATTTGTGTTCTTAAATTCTTATTGCTTCAACAATTCTGCTTACAAGAAGAGAGTCAAAGTATCGATCACTTGAATTGGCCCTTAAATAAAAAAGGGTACTTTTTTGGGTTAGGGTTGACCCATTTAGTCGATTTGTGATCCTACATTCGACTCCTATCTATTTGATCAACACTAGTTCATACATGAGTTCATAGTCGAAAGCCCTAAAAAACGTATTTAACAAGATGGCACCCTAACAATTTGATTAAGGGGTTGTTTAATAGTCTATAAATGGTCATTTAAAAGTTACATCTTAATAGTAAAGATGAAACCTTAAGTCTGAATAGTTAAGATGTAATATATTAATGGTTATCTTTTAATCATTCAGACTTAATTTTGTCTACTAACTATTAGGAGGCTATAAATCATTAAAAGATAGCTTCTTTATAACCATCAAGAGTCTACCAAGCTATCCCTAAGTCGAACCACATATCTAAAACTCGAAACCTATCAATATATCTAATGTCGTCCGGCTCACTCTCCGGTCCAGCCTTGAAAACGTTGGCCGTATCCGAATGACATATTATGGTATGTAACTATTAAATGTTCTTTAAAACTTCAAATTTTAGTTTTGAAATAATAAGATGATATTAAAATAAACTTGTGCTTGATTAAATTCGGATAATACAAGTTGGTTCATTGCTATTGTACCCAAGTACACATATTTTCAAAAGGAGGGGGAATCTATATTAAAGAAACCGTGTCAAACACATCTCAATATCTTCCTCTCTACCCGTTATTTCAATTTTCTTTAATTCAATTGTAGACATAGTTTGTTTCAATTGTATTTGTTTGTTACTAGTATTCTTATTCTATTTCTAAAATGACTAAACTCGGCTCTACATAGACTACTTAAATTCACGTTTAAAAAATAGGGTAAATTCATAAAATTTTCATTTCCTTCTTCTTTCTCTCAACATTTCCCTGTCATAAATTTCTTCTCAAAATTTTCTCTCCGGACAAAGCATCGTCGCCTCCACAAACAGACGTGAATGCCTTGTACAACAGAACCAATCACAAAGATGCATGTGTATCTAAGTAAACGGGTGTCTGTACTTTACGGGTGGGCACCGTAGACAGTGACATTTTGAGAAAAAAATTACTGAGTGAGACATTTTGATGGAAAAAGAGAAGAAAATAAATATTTTGGGAATTTCCCTTAAAAATAAGCTTGAAGCTTTTAAACCACAAGAAATTGACTTCCAAATTTACATTAACTTGATACAAACATGACTATGTTTTTCAACAATACTACTGAAGCAATAGCAATAATCCTTCAACTATAATAAAATGGTAACTATGGATAACATGTAACAATAACATATTCATTCTCATAAAAATTTTCTCGCTTCTTTCTCCTATTAAATAATTACCTAAATTATAAATAATGTTATTTTAGTCTTTTTTAGTTTAAAAATAGTTTTCTAATAAATTAAAAAGATATATTTTTATTAATGCTATTTCTAAAGAAACAAATTTTTATAAAATATATTTTTTTAAAACATCAAACTTATTTAAAATATGAAACATTTTAAATTTAGTGTTTTTAAAAAGTAATTTTATTATAACCCAAAAATAATTAAAAATGAGAGTTATAATAAGGATATTTATAAAAATGACAAATTTTAAAACAAAATGTTTGATTTTTTATTTGAAAAAAAATTTAAAAGTTGATATTATTGTTTTATTATTTATAGTTTTTACTCTTACATAATTTAAATCTTATCTTATCTTAGAATACCGTTTTATAATTAAGTAAAATTATATTTAATATTTTATTTATTTAATTTATGTAATACACAGGTTTAGTAAATCTAGTTTGGTTATAAATTGAAAATGGGTTTAATTGTATTACAACTAAAAAGACATAACAAGAAAAATAACAAAAACCGAAAGGAAAAACATCAAAGACACAAATTAATGTGCAAACAAAAGAATGGACAAAACAGAAAGTAAAAGATGCCAAGATTTAATAGTTGAATCTCAAAAAGCTGTTCGACTTTACCCAATTGAAATAAATAATTATATAAATCACATAAAAAGGATCTAAATTTGGCCTTTTTATTTCTCTTTTTAATCCCAAACAAAACAAATCCCAATTTGTCTACGTGATTTTCGTTACAAAATGCCACCTGACACTTCAACTTTTCATATGTGCAGTTGTCGTTGTATGATTTCAGACCTTACAGTACTTCAAGCTCAAACTTTTATAAATACTGACTTTTCTAAAATTATATTATTTTTTTAGAATTAGTGATTTATTTGTAAGGATCTTAATAACAGACATAAAACTTACACATTTATTTGTAATGGTCATCACTCCAAAGTAATTGAAGTGATGTATCAAAAACTTTATTAGCTCAACTTGTGATGAAAAAAAACAAGAAATAAAAAAACAAAGGTTTCAAATTAGATCAGAAGATTTTCTTATCTAGATGGATTTCTTCCTAATGGTGGAATGATGTACGAGTCTTTTTCTTTGAGTACCTGTCAGTCTAGAGCTTCAAATTTTAATAATTGTTACAACATTAGTTTTTATAGAGAGCTTGTTAAGTTTTGAATCAACAATTTTGCTTTTATATTTTTCTAATGAACTTTGATACTTGGTTGTATTTTTATCATCTTAGGAAATATATGTTTATTTACAATTTAATGTCAAACACTTATTATACATAACTTTTTTTTTAAAAAACTTGGTTAGTTTGTTTGTTTTCTATCTAGGTAGGATTGTTGGCTTCACGTCTCGTCTAGGCTTATTGCTCATGCATCAATCATGTTGTTTGGATTAGCAGTTGGGATTGTATAGTAGCTTGCGGGATTGTCCTAGATGTCTAGACTGGATTTTTGGCGGTTCCTTTGAAGCCGCTTGTAACCCTAATATACTGGATAGCTTATTGGTTTTCTAAGTCTTCTGTAACAATCTTTATCTCTCTCTCTAATCATCATATCACAATTATTTTTGGTTAGTCTTCTTCATTGGTTATCATCGACTACGTGATCTGCTTAACAATCTGATCAGTCTCCATCATTCACCGTCACTCGTCATCTTTATTTAATGATCATTGTTGTGAAGACATAGCTAATTCCATACACGAACTTTGTTTTATCGTTAGGGTTTCATCACAATGACTAATTCCATATATTTCTAGTTTTTGAGCATAAAATAACTTTGGTCTCCGATTGAATAAATTTGGATCTATACTCTTATCAAAAGTTATCAACATAATTTATTTCCTTAAATCCAAATGCAGTAAGATGCTAAAGATAATTAGAAATATCTTTTTTAAACTAAGTACTACGATTTGTTGATTGAAATAAAAGATGTAATAATGGATGATCGCTACATTTTTTAACGACAATTGTACGTCCATGCTTCAAATGATAGGTGTTATCTTATCGAGCCCAGCTATCCGTTTTGCAGTAGAGACCGCAGCCCCAATCCTCTCAAAAGAACATCCATAATTTGTAAAACCTCTTGACTCAACATTGAACATTTTTGTTTAAAGTGAGACTTAAACCCTAAAGTCCTTACCATTATTAATTATCATGGTATATATCCTTAATCACTTGATATAAGGATCATTCGTATTAATCAATATTAGATTTTGTTAATCACTTGAAGTATTATATTTTTTCTTTTGAACGGCTATCTAATGCCCAGAATAGAACCCAAGACTTCGACTTAAGAGGTTTTTACCTATATCATATAAGCTAGGTTCACAATAACTATTAAACTATTATATATCTCCTACTTTTCAAAGTTCAATAATTCTTAATCGTATGATGATTAGTTTAAACTTTGAACCCAGATTATGTGGTATACCCATAAACCTCGGCATGTGTTTTGTCTTGTGCTTTTATGCACATTGAAAATCTTGTTGTTTCTTGAGTTAAATTACGCTGCAAGAACTTTAGGAGTGTGGTTAATTTTTAAATATATTGTTTATATTATTAATTAATTACCATGTGATATTTTTAAAATTCAACCACTCAACTTTTGTATAGAAGTTTAATAGTTTGTACTACACAATCTTTCATACTTAAATTCTATATATATCTAGAATCGTTAACTTATTTAAACTATGCATACGCTATGAATTTTTTAAAACATAATTTGTTACCATCAAAATTTGATAAATAGTCATTCTAATTTAAAAGTATAGTAGATTTGTCGTTTTGAAAAAAAAAACTACCATAGCTATTGGTATTAGGGTCACGATGTATCATAGTTGTGATGTGAAAGGCATACCCTAGGCTCAGGTAAAGGAGATTGCGATGTTTTGGTTAGAGGCAAGCGGCTTAGTTAGTTGCGCGACTAAAGAATATGTACAAACCATTGAAGGTTGAGCACAATGTAGGTTTAGAGTTAAAAGGGGTAATATTGTGTGATGAAAACCCAATTCTAAACCGAAAAATGTAAAAATAAACATTCATATAGTTTTAAAGGGTTACTCGTCAGTTACCAACTAGTTTTAGAATCAGATCTAATGTGAAATGTGCTGTAGTCTTTGGCCATGAATGTCGATCTAAACGCTATGTTCGTATGGCTGTTATTGAACTAAATTTAATAAACATTTACAAAATAAATGGGTAAAGACTTTATAGTTTCAGGACTAAATTGGGTTAACTCTACTAACATCTTTAAGTTTCAAGCTCCATCTAAACCTACTAACAAGGGCGAAGCTTTATAGGGGCAGAGCCCCCCCCCCCCTCTTTTCTTCGTCAGCAGTGTAAATTTTCGGCTTGATAATGTAATTTTTCGGTCCGGTAGGGTAAATTTTTTAAAAAATACAGAGTCCGCCCCCCCTAAAATAGTTTACTTTCGCCACCGCCCCCCTAAGCTTTCGCTCAAGTTCCGCTACTGCCTACTAACGCACCCTAAGAGCATTTGTAGTCTAGAAACTTAGAAACACCTTATAGAGTTGCCTAATCTATTTATGTGTTTAATTAGATGTAGATATATATAATGATTGTAAATATTTACATAATAAATGAAAATTGAAGTATAAAATATAAAATGACTAAAAGTTAATATACAAATTATTATCCTTTGAGATACTTTATTTTTAGACGTCCCTTTTATCTATATCACAGAAAGTGTGAAAGAAAATGAAACACACTTATTTCAACACCCGTGTAATTATGAATAGAGTGAAAGCTTTCGTGATCAAAACAGGTGGATGTGATTACATTCAATGTTGTTATTGATGGGTAGGTGAAAATTAAAAAGGTTTAACACGGAGTAGACATGTATAAAAGATATAAGTTTAATGGAAGGGTGTCATCCTAAGTTTTTTTATCTATCTATACTATATATAAAGCATTTTAAATGAATGTATTTGTACTTTTATATAAAGTGTAAGACATCTAAAACATTTTTTTAAAACACAGAGTACATGCGTTTAATGTTATAATTCCTAATTTACCCCCCGTTGAATAAACTTTTCTTTATTAACACATCATTTAATACACATTAGTTTATTTAATTTAATTCATTGAGTAGTATTTTATTTATTATATTTTAAATTAATATTTAAATCTACATTACTTTTTATATCATTGATAACTAAATATAATTTATTTACAATATAGCACATTAACTTTAATAAAATTACCGTTTACATTTACGTTATTATTTTCTTATATTTCGAGGGTTCATTTTTTAACAGCATTATATTTTTTTATCAGCGTTTCACATGTGAATTTTTTAGGGTTGCTTAATACTAACGTATAAATCATTAGAATTTGCATTTTTAAAATTTATAATCCCGTGCATAGCACGGGTCACCCTACTAGTTTTCTCTAACGATTATAATGCTATGGCATATAATGATAATAAATGTTTACATAATAAATACGAATGAGTATGAAATTAAAGAATAAGATATAACATAAATAAAAGCTAATATACAAATTCTTTTCCATGATATACTTTATTTTTAGGCGCCATTTTAAACCTTGGCAAGTGTGAAAGAAAATGAAACATGCTTATTCCAATAGTTGTGTAATTATGTATAGATTGAAAGCTTTTGTGATAAAAAAATCATTCAATGTTGTAATTGATGGGTGGGTGGAAATTGAAAAGGTCTAACACCGAGTAGACATATATGAAAGATATAACTTTTAAGACGTGTAACATTGATATGGACATTGACATCGACATTGACTTTGATATTTTGATTTTATCTTTATGCTGGGTGAAGTTTGATTCAATTACAAATGTAGGTAGCAAAGTTAAAAAAAATTTTGAACGGCAAAATTTTATTAAAAAAGGCCTAGCAATAAACTAAAACCCTAAGAAAAATACAAAAGAAACAAAACAACGATACACAATCCAACCAAACTCCCAAGAAATATTACAAAAGCCACCTAGAATCTTTCCTGAGCATTCTGTTCTTAACCCATAACGAGGCAAGACTTCTAATATCCACCAATACTTTCGCAGCGGAAGAGGACCCTTGCGAAAAAATACCTTCATTCCTGGCCTTCCAGATACACTAACAAGAAACTAGAATAATGGCATATATGGACCATGTTCTTTTTTACTTCATCCCCGGAACCACCTTATTCATTAGATCTTTAAAGAGAAAGTTTAAGAAAATTATGTTTCTATTTAGTGGTACGTATGCAGGTAGTTTAAGAAAATTAGTAAAATAGTTATGTTTTTGGGTGGAGGAGTAGGATTAGATGCAAATTTTAGTTTTTGAAAAAAACCGTGAGAATTAAAATACTATTTTAAAATAACTCAGTGATATTGTAATAATATCATGAAATTATATGTTTATGTATAAAGATAGCACTATCAAAATTTATAGTAACACTGTTTTATTTATAACAACTCATTGTTTCTCACAGTTTTTATTATAAAAAACATAATTGATATCGAAGTCATCCCCTTTGGGTGGATAATCTCACATATTTATTTGTAATTTAAAATGGAGATAGAGATAAAAGAAAAGATATTTGCTTTAAAAGTATATATTTTTGGAGTAACCAAAATACTATTTATTTATACTAATACTTTAGGATAAGGTTATTCTACAAAGTGTATTTTTGATATAAAGTGTGAGAATACACAATAAGTCTAAAAAAGTCACAAAAAAATTAATATCTCACAATCTAAATCGAATTTTAAAAAAGTACTTCGGAGCATCTGTTCCTTTCGTTGTGTATTTATATGACACAATGATATCATTTTGTTTTTTATATTGACACAATGACGTCATTGTGTATTTCATAATGACACAATGAAGTCATTGTGTATTTCATAAATGATACAATAAAAAAACGTTAATTTTTTTATTTTTTTTAATTTTTCGTTTATTTTTTTCTTAGTGAGGACGACTAGGGGAACAAAAGCTCTGAATTACTTTTTTGAAATTCGATTTAAATTGTGAGATATAATTTTTTATGTCTTTTTTAACTCATTGTGTCTTCTCACACTTTGTACCAAAAATACACTTTGTATTTGAACCTTTTTTAATACTTTATTACTAGCTAGACTCTTGAGCTATAAACTTATATATATTTATACTACTTTTCCTATTATTTTAAGGAGGAAGTTTGGGAATCTGTTTATTTTTATTAGTACTAAATCAGTTTTTCTTTAATTTTCTCTAGCTTTCTTCGTTTTAAAAGGTCTCAATTCAGTTTTTCTACTTTTACCAAATTAAGTTACTTTTTACATTGTATTTATATTTTATATTTGATAGTTAAATTAAGTACATAATTAAAGTAAACTTTCATTAATTTAAAAGAAAATACATAATAGAATATAATTAAAAAAATTTAACAAAAATAAAATCTAGTATTGGTATTGTCATCCTCAACGGTGTGTCTTTCCTACTTTTATTGTATAATGTGAGTATCGTTGACTTTTCACCGGTCAGGAGACTTTATTAGTTGCATGGTTCGGTGGGGATGGTATTCCTACTCGAGGCCAGATATTCTCCAACCCTCCTCGGTTCCCACTCCGTGTGCTCTAAATGCTATAAAAGACCACTACTTTTACATTGAGATAATTTTATACAAAATTGAACAAGAACTGCACCGCCAACCTAAATCACCATGAGTTCTTTCAACATCTAAACCTATAATTTATGATTGTTGGTATGAGATATCTTATTGTTTGTAAAAAGATTGGATAATATTTCATGACAAAGTAATTTTGTAAAAGCTTTTAATGAGATGTATGAAGTAGAAGAAATATGAATCAATCACAGATAAATCCACGAATGTTTCGGATTCGATTTATAATCGCTTAGTTGTATGAATAGACACATCACAAAGATAAAGATCTAAGTGGCATTGAGATTGTGGACTAAAAAATGTGATATATATGTTGGTTCTATCATTTGTTCTTATTGGGGATTTGGGTCCATATGTTGTTTGAAAATTAGAAATATCAGAGAGTAAATATGTTTTTTCTTATTATATTTTCCAATTTATTTTAATGTTTTCCTAACTTTTTTAAATCAAATTAATAAAATTAAGATTTATCAAACATGATTACTCTTTAGTTATTTTTTAGAATTTAATCTAAATAAATATAAAAATATACAAATATAAAAATATTACTAAATAATAACTAATTATAAATTATATAACTGCACTATTTCGTCATATCATTAACAACTTGTGAAAGATTTTTCCATATGAAATAGTATATTAAACATTTAAACCAAGTATTTGCAAAATCTAATACGTTTAAAGTGGGAGAATATTAAATGATACAAGTTTAAGTCATTGTTCGAGATATGGCAAATTTAAGAAATCACACATCTAATTTCACTTCCAAGAAAAATAATTACATTGGAATAACCATAATATTTTATTTCTACTTAGATTTGCTCAAAATGATAACTATAAGTTCGTTGTAAACAAAACTGAGTGATTATTAAGGTTAATTAATTTTTTTAACGGCTAACGAATAATTTTTAAACCCGATCACCCGAGTAAACCTATTGGCGAAAGGCCACTCACGCCCACGACCATAGACAGCGCTGGTGATCCGGCTCGCCCACCATTCTAAGGGAAACCCACCACCAAAGGTCCACTGTTGTAAAACGCTTGGCCACTTGGAGCATATTGCACCAAGTGAGACTTCAACCCATTACCTCCACTTTAAAAAATCATAGGGTGTCTTCTGCTAAAACAGTTGATTTAGCACTCATTGGTAAGGTGGATTAAATGTGTATATATGATAATCATTCGAGTAACACTAATCGGAACAATTTCGTGTCTTGGTTTGCTTTCAGGCCGGTCCAGGTCAGTTAATTGGTTTCCTCGAGTCGTCCACTAAGATGCTCAATGAGTCTATCACCCCTAGTCTCCCAAACTCAAAAATTAACTACTTTTATCATCTCCCTCTCATCTCTCTCATATAGTCATATCTAACCACCAATACAACAAGAGAAAGAGAAACACATCACTCTACATACAAGTATTAGAGAGAGAAAGAAAACACATAACTAGAAAAAGAGATAAATGCTTCAAAAGACAAAAGAAAACCAACATCCAACACAAAACACAAAACACAAAACACACAAACCATCGATATTCACCGGAGATCGACGGTGTACTACAATAATATCATTGGCTCAATTACTTTATGTCATTTTCCAGCACAAAGAGGACACCGGTGGTGCAATCTTCAACGGCAGTTTTGCTGATCATCTTCTTCATTATTCAAGTTTGGCCTTTGAGCAGCAATTATTATATAGCTACTGCAATAAGAACACCACCACCGCCACCGTTGCAACCACCGTCTGCAGAAGATTCAGATGATATCAAACGATCGGAGCTTTACAGAAGGTTCTTTAGTGGCAGATTTGATCCAAAAGACAAAAGCTTTCAAGAAAACAAAAGAACAGTTCCCAGTTGCCCGGATCCTTTACACAACTAAAAAGTTTGGATCTTTTTGTTAATCTGTTAGTTTTGTTTTCAATCTTTATCTTTTTTCTCTTGATGTTCTTGTATAGTTAGAAAGTTATCCAAAATACCCACGTTTTTCCCATTATTATGACGTCTTTTTGTTGATGGATTTGGTAATATTAGGGGCTAAACCGTGGGTATTTTGGTATTATCTTAAGCAAATATTGTTTATTTTATGATAGATTGGATTTTAATAATTTAATTTATGAATAATTTGCTCATAATGCTTTCTATTAACACTTAACTAGTTACCATTTTAACTTTACTTTTCGGCTAATTATAATTACATTTTTATAATAAATTTACCCATCACTTAGATCTCGTTTCCATCTCATGGATGGTTATGTGCGAAGCGAGAACACATACATTCTTTGTAAGTAAAAAGGAGTTATTATGATAATTATATGAGTAGAATTGAGCTTATAACAAAAGTAAGAGTTAAACTTAAGTACCACTGATCAAATTATCAGTATAGATCCTTATCGACTAACATGTTACAATTTAAATTATCGAAATAAAGTTTATCGTATGTCGTTAGCTAGGAACAATGGCCGGTCATGATGCATGCCTTAATTATTTGTGATTCCATATACTACATCTTAAAAGTTAGAACACCTATTTTTTACACACATTCTTTGTTTTAATCTTGATTTTTTTTTTGTTCTTCTTCTGCACATGGCCCCTTCAGTTTTGACACTATGTATAGCTAGCCCACCTCATATAAATCAATCATGACTAATTAATTTTGACAATATTTGTCATCAAGATCAGTCCCCACCTGCCCCATTGAGGTTGAATTTTTCCGTGATTATACGATGAACAACACCATCATTGTCACATTTTTTATTGGAGTTTTGTCACATGGTTAGCAAAAGTAATCTTTTAACACAGAAAGTGATTAACTTCAATATTAAGTTAACATATATTTCACCAAATTTAAGCTATCTCATTGTAAACCTTTTTAACAATTTATTTGACGCTTAAAAAGGATTTTTAATTTGGAATGTGAATTGTACAAAAACACAGAAAATAAAAATATATAGGTTTAAATTTACTAATGATCCTAGTTTAAGGTGAGTCACACATGACCTATAAGTATGAGAATGTTATGGGTGAAGTCTCACATTGAGAAAAAAATACTTAGAGTTGAACTATATGGTTTTTCTAGCAATAGGTTTCCTCCTAAGAGGGTAAGGGGTGCGCTTCCGGTTGGAAAACGGATAAATGAACCCGATTAAAATAACACATATCTTCTGAATCAGGGTCGTACATTTACCGTTCATCATCATCATCATCATAATAATAATAATAATAATAATAATAATAATAATAATAGTAATAATAATAGTAATAATAATAGTAATAATAACAATAATAATAATAATAATAATAATAACAA
>BJCO01386658.1:0-19275 GCA_018326465.1 Flaveria floridana | reverse complement strand
TTCCAACACTAAGGTAATTTCTTGATTTGATTTGGCTTACGATCATTAACGATTACGGTGCAATGACTATTTTTAATTAATAATTTGTATCGATACTAGACGTCACGCCGTTCGGATGTCCACTCTATCTAATGTCTAATCAATCGCAGTTCGTTGATTAGAGCCAACCCGCTACTCTAAGCTCATGCCGTTCGGATCTTAGCGTGCGGGTTGCAATGATAAAAGTATCAATTATAATTAAACACTCACGCCGTTCGGAATGCTTAATTAGATTGAATGACCCTATAATGAATTTGGACTCATAGACAAACTCAAAACATTATTTGTTCCTTGTATCAAAAATTAAAACTTGATTAGGGTTTTAAAAATTGAAGAACTTTATTAGAAAAATTAATAAGTTGATCAGGTTTATTAACAATCTAATATATACCGGATTGGATCCGGGTTTAAGATCAAGAATCACGCAAACAAACCATTAAAATAAAAACGTCTCATAACCGTTTCACATAAGTTCAAACCAAAACATAGAAATCAAACCTTAATGTTGGAACTAAAAAGTGCCCTAGCCGGACATGGTGGCTAGGTTAATGAAAACAAAAACTTACGAAAATAAAACCTCAACAATAATTAATTGATCTTCAAAAGTGGGAAAAGAAGATCCTCTTTTCGTCCTTTTCTGCAGCTCTTAGCTTCCAAGCCTCCACCAAGATCCCTTTTTTCTTTCTTTTCTTTCCTTTGGTCTATGGTTTTCTTCTTTGTTTCCAAGATGCCTCCCAAAATTCCCTGCAACTCTCTCTTTATCCTTTTAGGTTTCTCCACTCTTTTCAACAAATTCTCCACTTTTTTTGATTTTAAAGTTTCAATCTTTATCCTCTTTTTTTTCAGCCATTTAATTATCCTATAAAAACTAAAAATATACAAGAGTAGATTCCATCCTACTAAAACTTCTATTTTATAAAAATGCATGCAATTAATGCAGAATATATGCAGTAATGCAACCTAAAATTACTATAATTTATGACTAAAAATATAACTAACAACGATGGAGATTGCTGCAGGAAGTATTGTTATTTTTTCAAATTTTTTTCTCAATATGGACGGTTCAGATTAAATCATGAAGCAGATAGGGCTGGTTTTCTATTTTTCTTGATTTTAGACGGCTAGGATTTAATTTTTAAGTTGGTTTCTCGTTAGCAGTTTATATAGTACAACATTCACATAAAAATATTGTTTGGTCTAAATCATGGATTAACTTCTCATTCATTGTATATAGCAACCCACTATTCACCCATTAATCCATTATATTCATTCAAATAACTTTTGTAAGCGGAAGAAAAAAAATAATATTAAAAAATGAATAACCAAGTTTTAATTAATTTATTTGGGTTAAGTTTAAGGAATTAGATGTTAGGAGTATACTATGATAAACTTTTTTTTGGATATAAAATGTGAATGCTCTCAGTATCTCTCTCCACCTCCCCATCTTTAAATTATATGATAAACATGAAAAAAATATGTACTTTTACTTCTATATTAGGTAGGGCTGTACAAAAAGTTCGTGACTCAAAACTCGCTCGAAGTTCGCTCGAAAAAAGCTCGGCTCGAAAAAAACTCGTATCCAAACGAGCCAGCTCGGCTCGGCTGGAATTCTAAATGAGCCGAACTCGAGCCGGCTAGGCTCGGCTCGAATTCTAAATGAGCCGAACTCGAGCCAGGGTTAGCTCGGTTCGAGCTCGGCTCGTGGCTCGGTTCGCTGGGTCGGCTCGTGACTCGGTGCATATAATATATGTATATATATATATTTATATAGTATAATAAAAAATATTATTATTACTACTACTATTGCTATGATTATTATTTTTATATTAGGATTTTAGAAATGTTTTCTAAAAATAAAAATGGATTCTTTTTAGAAACAATTAATATTTTGTTTAAAAAATATATAACTTGATAGCAAATTATATATATTCAAAAAAATGACCTTTGTTGTCTAAGTACGGAGTACCCAATAAAGGTAAAAGCCCTAGTATATATTTTTTATGTTTTCATGTAAATTAATGTAAAATTTTTTTAATCCAGCCGGCTCGAACGAGCCACGAGCTGGCTCGAGCTTTTCACGAGCCGATCTCGAGCCGGTGTTTTGAGCTCGTTAAAATTTTCGAGCCAGCTCGGCTCGGCTCGATAAGCTTCGAGCTCATCCTGGCTCGGCTCGACTCGACTCGTTTACAGTCCTATTATTAGATAGGTTATCCATCCTCATCTTTATCTCCTCTATTATTTAAAAAAATCATAATGACCCCCATATTTAAGAGTCACCATTCATCCCCAAATCTATTATTTTTGTGAATGGTTGTGAGTTTAAAAAAAATAATAATAATAATAAAAAGAAAATAAATAATTCAATTAAAATAATGATAGATATGAATAAGATGATGTAAAATATTTAGAAAATGAATAAAACTTTAAGGGGATGATGTGTTTTTTTTTGTCAATTATGATAGATAGAGATAGGGATAGAGAAACTACTATGAATTTTTTATTCATTTTTTAAAAATCTATCACATCAGCTTTTTCATATCTACTTTTATTTCAATTAAACAATATTTAGTTATTTTTTCTTTTCATGATGGCTTAACATAAAAGATATAAGTTGATCTCTCTAGTTGAGGCTACAATTTATTTTGACACGTAAGAAGGGCTTACTCTACTAGTGGCTCGGCCCCTTCCCGTACTATTCCCCCCTCTAAAAAATGAGTGATTAAGAATCTCGAGAACCTTTCTAACGTCTATCCTCACGGGGGCGATTCGAAAAGGACTATATCTTTCTTGTAGTGCCTTCCATTTCATTATTCTGATCGAGAAGGAATCTCGTCTAAACGACCAAGTCATATTGAGATTAAAAAACGATGCTTCCTTGGCCGTGTGGAACATGGATTAGCATTATTTGATTATGTCATTCCTAGAAATGATCTCCATCCAGGATTGGAAGAAGTACAACACTCTTAATCATTCATAAAACATTATAAATAACAAATATATAAGATGGATGATGACCCCCAAATATAAATGATAACTATAATAACTATAGTTTCATCTAAAAATATAGAGCATTCACATAAAACAACAATACACGTGTACCTTTTTAGGTAGGAGACTCACGTGCCAGACCTCAACATGAAAACGAATAATGTAGTTGGACCTTCTAGGGTGAAAGAGATGGAATTAAACGGATATTGAAAAAGGGACACAAGCTTCTTGTCAGATGTTGCCATATATTTTTGGATGCTCTCGATGATTAAATTGAGTCATACTTTGTGGGGTTAGGCTACAAATCTCACAAAAAGGACCATTAGAAGGTTCGTTTATCGTAGTCTCGAGGACAACCCTTTGACGGTTTAAACATGAATGATATAGGTTTAATATTTGAATATGTATGTTTATGCAAAACTAGAATCTAACGATGAAGAAACTAGTTAATCAATCTGACCTGGCACTGGTTATTAGTGGGTACCGTAGAAACCAGACAAGGAAGTTGTAGTAACCTCCCCTTTGGGGTATTCATGTGCGAACCGTTTTTGTTTTAATGATTTTATGAGCTTATTTTATATATAATTAGTGCTTGTTCAATTTTAATTCGTTTTATTAATAAAATTAAGTTTTTTAAAAGACGTTTTTTTTCCGGTTAGGACCAGTGGTCCTATTTATAACCGAAATCGATTGGTACCATAATACATAGGTCAAACCAGTTACAACCCGAATCTTTTTTTTAAAGAGTGAATGCTCACCTCACATGTTCATTTAAAACTCTAACCAATAGTAAAAGTCCAATATGTGCCCTATACTAGAATCCAGAGAAAACAGAACCCAAATAGGATCATACCTATAAAGAGGCCCAAAAGAGGCCCAAATCCAATAAAACCAAAAGTTTGTGTATTTGAAATAAAAAGCCCAAGTGTGCCCTCCAAGCCCATGTAGGCGAAACTTGAAACGTTTAACAAAGGCCTTTGATTCACTTTATACAAATTGTATCACGTAAATCAGATTATTATCATCACCATCATTCATCACTCGGACAATACAAAAATTTCTTCACCTCTTTTCTGTTCTACCCTTCGTTCGATTTTGCTAAACAACTAATCATTGTTGCAGAAGCTTCGATCCGAAGGTGATTCAACTTGTTCCATTTTGTTGTGCGTTTAGATCTGCCCCAATTTCCCCCTGAGGGTTACTTTACAGGTTCGCCTTTTGTTTTTCTCTCATTGATGATTTATCGAGCAGATTTAGTCTCTATGCGTCCAATTTGTCTCTGATTTACGTTGAATTCGGTTTGCTGTAGGGATGAAACGATTACGAGATGATGGCTATAGTAACTCTCAATTCAAGAGGCCATTTGGTTCTTCCCGAGGGGAATCGTAAGTTGTTGTTTTGTGTGGGTTGATTTTGTGCTCATTTGGGGTTTGATTGCGTGTTGGTGTTTGTGTTGTGGTGATTTGAGGTGGGGTTGGTGTTTTTGTTTTGTTTTTGGTTAAAGGGATTATTTTTATGCTGTTAATTGTTTGTGACTTTGAATCTGATTAAGATTTTGTAGGGTTTAGGTTTGAATTTGATGGATTTAGTTGAGGTGACGTGATTTTTTTGCGAAACGGAATTGTGCTGTGTGATTGAATTGGTGGTCAAAATCGCATGCACTGTTGACCATTGTTAGGCTGTGTTTTGTATCTTTCTGCCTCTTGGTGTTATCTGGAGGTGAAGGATGTTATTGTAAACTTTACAGAGCAAGTAGAGTATTGGATCTTGCATTTTAGGGTTATATGGTTAGGGAACTGTGATATTAGCATGACAGAAGTGTGATTATCAGGAAATCAACAGGAGGAGAGAGAGGCAAAAGTTGATAAAACCAACAGGAAAAAATATCATATATTTATTGCCATTCATCCTCCGATTTACTCTTCTAATTGTGGAATTTGACAAAATCTTATTAGGAAAGGGGAAGTAAAACCTAAAATTTGCCTAGGGTAAAATATCACTTGAAATAAAACGAACTTTACTAGATTACACAGAAAGCCCATTAAATGATTCCAGAACACACTTTAGTTGCTGCATCTCTTATGTAGCATCTCAAAAACACTATTATGAGAAAGGAATTGGATATGCGATTTATAAATTACAACACGTCTTGCTTGTTTGTGATGTCAATTTATTGAATGCTAAACTAATAAATGTTCATCTTTAAATTGAAGATATGGCCAACCACAAGCCCCGGGAGGAGGTGGTGAAGCAGCAGGAGGGGCAGGGGCAGGTGTAGGAGGGGGAGGTGGCGGTGGTGTTGGTGGCGGCGGTAGCAGTGCACAGAAACTCACAACCAATGATGCTTTGACTTATTTAAAGGAGGTCAAAGACATGTTCCAAGACCAACGAGAGAAATATGACATGTTTCTTGATGTGATGAAAGATTTTAAAGCTCAAAGGTAAGTAAATTCTGTTGGAAGGATGGCTATACTGGCATTAATTTGACCTAATTGAGAACCTATGTGATGCAGAATTGATACTACTGGTGTCATAGCAAGGGTGAAAGAATTGTTTAAAGGTCACAATAATCTAATTTTTGGGTTTAACACTTTCTTGCCCAAGGGTTATGAAATAACTGTCATTGAGGATGATGAGGCCCCACCAAAGAGAACTGTGGAGTTTGAAGAGGCTATAAGCTTTGTAAACAAAATAAAGGTTGAATTGATTTTCTTATTTGGTGAAAAAACAACAATAGTTTTATGTTCTTAATGTAATTATCCTGCCTTGCTGGTTGCAGAAACGCTTTCAAAATGATGATCAAGTTTACAAATCATTTTTGGACATCTTGAACATGTACAGAAAGGAACACAAGGGTATTAATGAAGTTTACAGTGAGGTGAGTTTTTGTAGGATTTTATGAAAATGTTTCTATAAAATCATATATGATTCACTGCTTGTACTGTATGCAGGTTGCTTCACTTTTTGATGATCATCCTGATCTTCTTGATGAATTCACAAGATTTCTGCCAGATGCTTCCGCTGCTGCATCTGCACACCATGCTTCATTACGTCATTCCTATCAACGATATGATGAACGGAGTTCAGCCGTGGTCCCACTTAGACCGGGACAACATGATAAGGTATTTTGGCTAATTAATAATTATTTTGTTATATTTTTTTTAGTATTTGAAGGGATTAATTAGCTTTTGCCTTAGCAGCGAGGCCGGAGAGACAGGATCAATGCTGAAAGGGACCCAAGTGTTGATTGTCCTGATATGGATGATAAAACAATGATGAAAATTCACAAGGAGCAAAGGAAGCGTGCTGAAAAGGAGAGCAGGGATAGGAGAAACAATGATCAGGATTATAAAGATCCTGAACTTGATAGCAACAGGGAGCGTCTTGAAAAACGAAAGTCTGCACGAAAAGTTGAAGATTTTGGAATACATTCGGGTTCTGCTCCGTATGATGATAAAGATGCCCTCAAAAGTGAGTGCATTCTTTGTTTTTTCAGTTGTTGAACTCACAAATATGCTTTGCATTTGTTCGGATTAGAAACCATCCACCTTACTTTCTTTGAATTGTCATGTGTTTTTGATTGACTCTGAACTTCATTAATACTGCATTTTCGGTTCTTGATTTTTGAAATATTACACAGTTATACTTGAGTTTAGGGGTTTGCAAGTTGCGTGCAATCATATTTCTTTTAAAATTCAAAGTAGTAGTAGATTTTTTTTAACTGAGTCACATTGATTTAGGTCTTCCTTTTTAAAGTTATCTCATAATATGGTATTTGTTCATTGTAGGTCTGTACAGCCATGAATTTACTTTCTGTGAGAATGTGAAGAATAGATTACGCAATTCAGATGATTATCAAGCCTTTTTGAAATGCCTTCATATCTATAGCACAGAAATAATCACAAGGAAGGAATTACAGAGCTTGGTATGCTAAGTAGCTTATACTTTTTATACCCCTTTGCCTTTTCTTTTGCATTACTTGCAAACATACAATGCCCCAAAAGGAGCCTTTTCTGTTTGGTTTTATTAAATTAGGCAATGTACATTTGATATATCTTTTAATTTTATTTTTCAGGTTGCTGATTTACTTGGGAAACACACAGATCTTATGGAAGGGTTCAGTGCATTTTTAGAACGTTGTGAAAACATAGGTGGCTTTTCGATTATCAGTTGTTGTACCTTTTTTATTTCTTCCTTTTTAGTGTTTTGATAACTCATTTTCATCCTCACTAATGTATCTTGTTTGCAGATGGGTTCCTAGCTGGTGTTATGGACAAAAGTATGTATAGCTACTATTTTAATTTTCTTTTTCCGGCACAATTCTTTAAATTATTTTTATTTGATCTTGCACTTAGAATGGGAAAAAAATCTCTCATTATTTTACATCTTATTCATTGCAGAAGCCATATGGAATGTTTCCAAGTCTACAAGAACAGAGGAGAAAGAAAGAGAAAATAGGCGTGAAACTGAAGCTAGTAAAGAGAAGGACAGGTACAAAGAGAAGTATTGGGGAAAATCTATACAAGAACTTGACCTCTCTAATTGTCAAAGATGCACTCCTAGTTATAGACTTCTTCCTGATGATGTAAGTCTATTGTGTCTTTTACCATTTTACCGCTATTAAATTTACTTTCGTGGTTACAGTTTATATCTGGTTATTTTCTTTTGTAGTACCCAATTCCATCAGTAAGTCAAAGATCAGAGCTCGGTACTCAAGTACTGAATGATCACTGGGTATCTGTGACTTCTGGTAGCGAGGATTATTCATTCAAGCATATGCGTAGAAACCAGTATGAAGAGAGCCTGTTTAGATGTGAAGATGACAGGTAATTTTATTAATTAACTGTGTTAAATATAAAGAAAAACAGATATAGATATTAATCTAATTAAGTATGTTTCTTGATGATGTTTTTCTAGGTTTGAGCTAGACATGTTGTTGGAGTCCGTGAGTTCAACTATTAAACATGCTGAGGAACTACTAAACAGCATTAATGACTGCTCGGTTAATTCTGAGGGTCCCATTCGTGTTGAAGATCATTTCACTGGTAAATATATTGTTTATCCTTCTTATGAATACTTGTAATTTGATTATGTAGTTGTGCTCTTATATTATTTTATTTTCTTATCAATACTTGTAGCTCTGAATTTACGTTGCATTGAACGTCTATATGGTGATCATGGTCTTGAAGTGTTGGATACACTGCGTAAAAACCCATCTGTTTCTTTGCCTATTATATTAATTCGCCTGAAGCAGAAGCAAGAGGAGTGGACAAAGTGTAGATCAGATTTTAACAAGGTCTGGGCTGATGTTTATGCAAAGAATCATTACAAATCACTTGATCACCGGAGTTTCTATTTTAAGCAACAAGATTCAAAGAATTTGAGCACGAAATGTAAGTGAATCTTGGCATTTACTGATTGTAAGGTTGGCGGTTTCTTCTCTTATTGAAATTCATTTTTTTTTGTTTTCTGTATGACTAGGCTTAGTGACTGAGATTAAAGAAATAAAGGAGAAGAGCCAGAAAGATGATGATGTACTCCTTACTATTGCTGCTGGAAACCGCCACTCTATAATGCCAAATCTTGAGTTTGAGTTTACTGACAAGGATATTCATGAAGACTTATTCAAACTTATTAAATATTCGTGTGAGGAGATTTGCACAACAAAGGAACAACTGAACAAAGTAATGGAATTGTGGACCGCATTCTTGGAGCCAATTCTTGGTGTTCCTTCTCGGCCCCACAATTCTGATAACATTGAAGATGTTGCGATGTCTACGCGTGGTCCGGCCAAAAATGAAGGTGAGAGTGATGAGAGTCTGGGAAGTGATAGTGTTACCTTGACTGTTAAGCATGGAAAACCACCATGCAATGGAGATGATAGCATTTCACCAAAAAGAGTAGATTCAAACAAGGGCAAAGGCATTTTGGTAAATGGGACTACTTTGCCTAAAGACGATGGTTCTAAGAATGCAGGCGTTGGGGATAAGGCTCCAGTAATTGGTCTTTTAAACGATAGCAGTCTTTCTAAACCAAATAACGGTCATCAGGATGGCCACGAGCTCAAGTCAAACAATGACGAAGTTCCTTCAACTCAGGTTTTACTGTATTCTTTTAAATTTCTTTTGCCACTCGTTGCACTTCTCCAATGATTTCTCTTATATCTGATGTATCTTGTCTGTTGTACAGCATGGTGATATCTCAAGACCTGCAACAGTGGCAAATGGAAGTTTTGCTAAATTTGAAAAAGAAGAGGGAGAGTTATCACCAAATGGTGATTTTGATGATGTCGACTTTGTTGCCTATGGAGATAATAACGGGTCACATGCTAAAGCAAAGCATAGTGTAGAGATTGACGCAGATGCTGATGACGAGGACAGTGAGAATGTTCCAGACGGGGGTGATGAAGTTTCAGGAAGTGAATCTGCTGCTGATGATGTGTCTAGAGAAGAGCATGAAGAAGAAGATGGAGACCATGATGATATTGATGGTAAGGCAGAAAGTGAAGGTGAGGCTGAGGGTATTGAAGATGCAAACTTTGGTGGTGGAGATGCCACATCATTGCCATCTTCAGAACTTTTTTCACTTACTGCAAAACCACTTGCGAAACGTGTGGCTTCTCCATTACTTGATGGTGGGAAAAAAGATTGTAACGTATTTTATGGAAATGAATCCTTTTATGTGCTGTTTAGGCTTCATCAAGTAAGAACACAGTTTTCTCTCTTGTTTTCAATATATATATATAAATAGAAAATCCATGGTATTTTTTATGTTTAAAAATGTACTGTTTTATGCTGTCAGGTATTATATGACAGACTATTATCAGCTAGAATTAATTCGACATCTGCTGCAACAAGGTGGAGAGCTGCTAAGGGCACTTCTCCACCTGATTTATATTCCAGGTAACTTTCTTTCGCTTATATATTTTACTCAGAATCTTATAACAAGATATTATTCCTCATATATTATCATTGTACTTTGCAGATTTATGAGTGCTTTGTATAATCTGCTTGATGGATCTGCTGATAATGCAAAATTTGAAGATGATTGTCGGGCTATTCTTGGAAATCAATCTTATGTCTTATTTACTTTGGATAAGCTGATTTATAAGCTCGTGAAACAGGTATGCACCTACATATGATGTCATGCTTAATTCATTTAAGGAATTTTCATATATACCCGTCAAAACATACAAAATATCATATATGCCCAAACATGCTTGAAGCATTGTACCTTCTGCACCAAAAATTTGTTTTTCGGATGTGTGTATATATGTGTGTGTGAGGGAAAAATATTGTAAGTTTTGAGGGGTAAAATTAATATTTCTTTCATCTCTAAATGAAAGGTTCTAACTAATCCTTTTATGGGTGCAGCTTCAAAATGTTGCAGGTGATGAGGTGGACAACAAACTACTTCAACTGTATGAGTATGAAAGATCTCGGAAGCCCGAAAAATTTGTTGATTCTGTATACTATGAGAATGTACATAACATCCTTCATGATGAAAACATATTCAGATTTCAGTGTGTAAGCTTTCTTTTTTTTTCCTTTTCAGTTAATTCTTTTTCTTTCTTGGCAAGTTACCATGAATGCGTTTGTGGTTTATTTATTTTGTATGCTTTTGCAGTCATTTGGCCCATCTTGTTTGACTATCCAGCTGATGGATGATGGAAATGAAAAGGCTGAAGTTGTTGCGGTTTCTGTTGATCCAAATTTTGCCGCTTATCTTCACAATGATTTTCTTTCTGTTGTACCTGGAATAAAGGAATCTGGCATTATGTTGCAGAGGTAGATTACACCCTTTGGTTCAAAATAAACGATCTTAGCTCATCGTATTATAGACAAGTCACCCTTTTGTCATGGAATATGACTTCACATTTCTGATTGACCATTTTTCTGTTTGACAGAATCTAGTCATTTATATGTTTTCTAATTACATCATAATTCTAACCATCTGCAGAAATAAATGCCAATACTCAAACATGGATGAATCTTCTGCCATATCAGCTGCCATGGAAGGGGCTCAAGCGGTCAATGGTTTGGAGTATAAGATGTCTTGCAGCTCGTCAAAGGTACCTTTTATTTTTTTCCTTACTGCTATTGCTAATTTCATAAATGTTATCCATATTTTTTGCATTGCTATACTGCATAGGTGCATCTACTGTCTCGTTTGTTATTCCATACTATGCTGTTGTTTTCTTGTTTTCACCCTTTTTCCTTAAACATACTTTCCATCTATTTGTTGTTGCAGAAACAAGAATGTCTCACCAATCCTATCTTGAACTACTCGTATAAATGATTTATACTTTGGAAACACACATCATAGATTTTATTGTGTGTGAGCTCAAAATTATTATTTGATGAAGTGGATATTTACTACTTTACTTATCTTGTTACTTCATGAACCTGTCTTTCTTTCTTGAAACTTTATAACGTATATTTATTTGGCGTTTCGAAACCCCTCTTTCCGTACATTGTGGTTTCACAGCTTCTTGCCTATTAAGATTATAACCAACTTTGGGGATCCTTTTTTTCAGATTTGTGGAAGATTTAGTAGACAAAGTGCATATTTTCACAAAATAGGAGAATGTCTTGAATTTCCATATAAATACCAATCCTGCTTGACCTTGTAATGGATTAGCGTTGTATGGGCTTACAAATTCACTTCTCGTTTTAAAGTTACACCGGCCATATGAATGTTGCACATGCCAGGAGCCCACAACCAATTGATTCTTTGTCTTTATTTGATACTGATATGGATATTTCGATGTCGGATTATTTTTATATTGATTAATCAATTAACGTAGTGTTACTTCTTTTTTGTAAGTGCTATATCTGGCTAGGAATTGATAGATACCGAAACTTCGATTAGATTAAACAAAGATGAACAAGATAGTCGGCCTGATTTGAGAGGGGTTAGTCTCCAAATTCAGATTACAATACAAATAATATCACCAAGACACCTAAACAATAAACAAGATCTAGATATATATTCTAATTATCATCGGAAGTTTGCACCCCCTTCCCCATGTCCTGATTTTTTGGATCAATTACTCACTTCCTAAATGTTTGAATTAATTCTGGAATTAATTCCCGCCATACCAATAGCTGGGTTCGTATCACTACTACACGCCCGGAGAAATGACTTATCCTTAAGTCAAGATGAAATGGTGCGAGTGAAGCTTTTTGATCCGTATCAAAGTCCCATCGTGATCGCCATTTGAGTCGTACAAATGCCGTCGAAAATGTATCAGTACATGGTGTTCGCCACTCATGTCTTTTGATGGCGTTCGGTGCAATCCCCACACTACGAGGTGGTGGTTGCCATGGTGGCCGCCACTTGCGTTGCCATGTTGCACTGTTGGATCGTGGTTCGAGGTTTAGCTTCAATTCTTTGAACCCTTTAAAAAAACCTTATGTGTTTGCCTCATATGAATTTGAAAGGCCCGTTTCCTTGCTTTTGGCCACTGAGTTTGGATTTATATTTATTGGTATGTAGACAACTACTCCTCGAACAAACAACTCCTTTTCCTTTATGTTGCCATATAATATTTGAAGAAGATAGTAGTGAAAATGGGTAGTTTCGGCGGTGGTGGTTGTTGTGTTGGTAGTTTCAGTGATGGAAGATTGTTGCTTTGGCGGCAGCGGTGGCGGTCCCGGTAGTTTTAGCGGCGGCAGTGGTGGAGTCGGTAATTTTGGTGGCAATGGCAGCGTAGTCGGTAGTTCCGGTGGTGGCGGTTTTGCTACGGGACCTTCTGTGTGTACCTGACTTTTGATTTCTTCAACATCTTCCTTCAAAGATGCAAGAATAACATCTAATTTTGCTGTAATGGTTGCTAATTGATCTATCAAATTCCGGGTTGCAGGTGCCATTCGATTTTCTGAAACTACCAAATCGGGTTGACTATCTTCGATTAGATAAAAACAAAGATGAACAAGATAGTCAACCCGATTCGAGAGGGGCTAGTCTCCAATTTCAAATTACAATACAAATAATAATCACCAAGACACCTAAACAATAAACAAGATCTAAATATACATATTCTAATTCTCATCGGAAGTTTGCACCCCACTTCCCCATGTCCTGATTTTTTGGATCAACTTCTCACTTCCAAAATGTTTGAATTAATTGTGGAATTAATTCCCTCCATACAAACAGCTGGGTTCGTATAAGAATATCAATTATAGTTACTAAATCAATTATCTTTTGAATTCTATTTAGGTTTAGTGCTATACTAAATCAATTATAGTTACATTTACACCCCTCATTTGTATTTTGGTACTTACCTAGTTTTCACATTCTATATCCTTGATCTAAATCTACAGACTACTTTCATGCTAAAACATGGAATCTTGTGAATATATGTGAACTATAGAAGGAACCTTCATTTTTTATGAATGTCAATATTTCTAAGACCAATCATTCATCAACCTGAAATAGGTAAAAAAAACAAGGCATATAATGAAAAATATAAAAGGTATTATCATGTCTTATGATTGGCACAATTTGTAAAACCAAGTTTTCACCGGTCCAAATTAGTTAAGAAACAAAGAAGTAACTAAAGTAAAAATTTTCATTCCTGATGCTAAATACCTTAAATAAATATTCTGCGATAATGTAACATAAATAGTTTATCAAAGACTCATACAACATTACAATTTGGAATTTTAAAAAACAAAGAAAAGACGTATATAAGAACAGCGGTAGAAGAACAAGGTGGAAATATTTGGTGCCAACTTGCAAAAGTGTAACAACTAATCGGCTGATCCCACTAGCATGGATTCTTTTTGAAATTTGCTATGCCTGTTTTCTTATTAGGTGGAGGTTCAACTTGATCATTGGGGTTGAGTTTGTTAAATATTGATAAGTGCATGCCAATTTAAGTGATACTGAACAGGTAATAGGACCAAATAGTGGGAATGTGGGACAATCCATGATCAAGTCATGAATTCATTCATATAACACAATTAAGTGCATGAATTGCTAACTAAGGCAAGTCATAACTTTTTTCAACTTTTTTCAAATATAATCATATACAAGTAGTCAAGTATACAACTACAATCGTAGAAAACTAGTGAGAGTTGAGACATTTTAGGTGAATCAGTTGAACTATTAACGTATTTTATTAGAAAAGAAGTGAACATAAGGAGGTGAAACTCTTGTGGCTTAAGAAAGCTTAGAATTGTATGTGGATTAGGTGTGATGATAATTTCTTAGGTTTTGCAATTAAATATGTTGGGCTCTTGCATTATATTTGTTTGATATTATAGAATATCTTAATTAACAAAAAAAACATGGATAGAATTGAGGCGTTTAAGTTTGTGGGTGGAGGCAACATGGTCCACGAGGATAGAAAATCAGCTTATAAGCTTGGTTTGAAATAGCGTGAGGAGCATTGAGGGGATCGGGTCCCAAGCCGAGCCGCAAGGGCATAAACGCAATGCTTTTTGCATGCCAGGCAAAATATGTTTTTATAAATAATATTATATTTCTTATAAGTTTTTAGCACCTCGAGGGCGGGTCTTGGCGCAGCGGTAAAAGCTGTTCCTAAGGGACCGAAGGTCTCAGGTTCGATCCGTGGAAACGGCCTCCCCACAAAATGTGGGGGAAAGACCGCGTACATCTTCCCTTAAAAGGGACGGACCCTCCCTGGACCCTGTGAAAACGCGGGAGCTCTTTGCAGCACCAGGTACGCCCTTTATAAGTTTTTAGCACCTCGTATCCAAAATTTAGCTATAAATAAGCTTTATATGATTTAATACATAAATAAACTATATGTACAACCTAGAAACCAGTATAACGCCCTAACGAATAATATCCACCCATGTACGTGAGGCGGCCTCGTACATACTTTTCAAGAGCTTTTTCCCCTACTCCTTAGGTGCTCTTCTTGTACACCTTGCGCCTTGAGCAGTTAGAAGCCCACACCCTTGCATGTGGTGCGCTTTTTAAAACCAAGCCTATAAATCTTAGATGTGGGCTACTAATAGTTTCCACCATAGTTGTCAATAACGAATAGTGGTAAATAGTGACAAGCCACTTATATGCTACTTAGTGAATAATAGTAAACAACTCCTGCTATTTAGTCAATTTTATATTTATGAAATCTTTAAGAAATGATTTACATTCAATAAACTAACATGTATAGCTATAAAATAGTAGAAAATATAAGCAAACACCACCAAAATAGCTAAAATACTCCAATTGGGTCGATTTTATATTTTATGAAAAGTAAAAAAAAAAAAGAAAAAGAATAAAAAATAGCTACAGGTTGCTATTTGGTCGCAAAACACAAATAGCGGGAACATAGCTATACGTTGTAGCGATCCATAGCGGTCACTATAGCCTCTATTGACAACTGGGGTTTCCACCATGGTTTCTGAGGGATCATTAGGCTAGCCTATCACTTTGGGCTTGTGTTGTTACAAACTCCGATATATCCTTCATGTGAATAAGTTTTGTATTTATGAATCTAATATTATTGATACGGTGCATATGTGTTGTTTGTTATTAATTAAGTCTTCTTGGGACATAAGTACTAAAGTTCTTTCTTTAATAGACAAGTTCGGTTATGTTACCGAGTAAGGATTAGATTTTTATGTGATTAGTATATATAAATTGCTTTATTATATAAGCTGGGCTTTAGGATTGGTTTATTATCACTCAATTTAACTTGGTGTCAATTGGGAGAGTTGGTCTACCTATCTGAAGTAAACTGTGGGATAGTTGGTATATTTATTGATTATAGACTGTTTTTTGTTCATTTTATTTGTTGATCTAATTAAGGTTTGTTTTCCTCTTATTATTGAGCGGGTCTTATTACTAGTTTTAAGAAATCTCAAGCAGGAGTTGTAGATAACATAAAACAGGTGCAAGTCGGATTGGTTTTGATTCGCTAATTGGGTTTGAATTGTTGGCTTCATTGAGAATGTGATTTAGTCCCGGATCTTACCCTTTTGACATACATGATACCGTGTTATGTTGCTGCGGAAACCCCCTTAAAATTTGATATTTTAGAAATTTCTCTTAAAGAGATGTTTTTTTTTTCTTCATAAATTTCTTGCTGATTTAGTTTTGTTTCTGTAGGAAAGTTTCTTGAAAATAACTGATTTTTTCTTCTCAGGTTTGAAAATAAGTCACACTGTTCCTTTATTGTTTCACTGAACTCAAATGCATCTAACATGAATAGTCATCTGACAGCATGTTGCATTCCCTGACGTGTTTACCTGCTTTCCAATCAGTTGAGTGGGCAGTTATGCTTATGCTACATCTTAGATTCACTTATACGTACATACGTATATACGTATGTACGTACTCCTGCATGCACACAGACATACACACATATGCATAACATCTTAGCAAGAAGTGCACAAATCTTAGTGATGTCTATAAGAAGTAAATTATTATGCTATAGAACCTGATCAAGTTTGGTTATGTAAATTACAAATATCAAAGCATTTGATTGGCTAAATTTTGAGACGTCGGCCATCTCTCCCGAACCCTTAGAAAATAATTTTTCTGCCACATAGTGATCTGGTTCATCCCCCAAGAAATCAATAATAATCTCACCAAATCAATTTTCTGCCTACATAGTGATCTGATTCATTCCCCGGCTATTGGAATAAACAACTTATTACTAAACCTAGTTATCATATCATATAATTTATATGGGCTTAGGCCCACTTGCAATCTCTAATAATAAAAGGGACATGGTTCCCTACGAGTGTAACACGTGACCCTGCCTTGTCCTGTTACTGAGTTTAGTGCAACATTATAGACCAACAGGTTCTTCAAACAATCGAAGAAACAACGCAAAAGGGAAGAAATGTACAATAAATTGACATAATCACATGATATATTTCCATTCATAGATGATTGATTCGCCAGGTAGATTGTAATCTTCTGTTTGGATTTGCTCTGTTTGCTTCATGAATTGTGTCTAATACCCTGAATTATATCACACATTTTCGACGGTTACAGTTTTCATGAATTAATTGCTCCATGTTTTATAATCCATCTGTTGGTACAAATTATCTGCATTCTAATCAGTTTTGTGCTGACAGATCTCCTACGTCCTTGATACAGAAGATTTCTTCAAAAGAAGAAAAGCACAAAAAGCCTCGCGATGCAGACAATCATCATATTGGCAAGCAAAAGTACAACGGTTTCACAAATTCTTAGAAACCTCTATACAGTAGCAATCAGTTTGAACTTAAAGGTACATATTTTACATTAATTAGTTTTGCATGTAGCATCTAGAAAGCAAAGTGCTACAAGTTTCAAGTTAGTATCGTATGATAACACCAATAAAGAGTATCTTATTCTTGTTTTGTAGAACCATGGTGGCTTAAGTTAGATCAGCAAAAATGTGCTACTTGAGGCAAAAATGTAACAAGTGGCTTGTGAAGTAGATACAAACAATGGTATACAGGCAATCGGTTGTGTAAATAGGCTTCATGTTACAGTTGAGGTTTCTGCTCATCTAATTGCTTCTGTTTTTGTTGTGCTGCAACACAAACCACCCTTTTTAGAATCAAATACTTTTTTTTTTGTTTTTTTCCTTTCTATTTTAAGTGGCTAGCCAATGAATTTATAATGTCGGAATTATTTCACCAAAAGTGGAGAAGGGTTTTTATTTGTTTTTTATTTTGACTGAGAAATAGGAAGCTCTTGCTCCTTTAAAGGGAGTATTCTGAGCTTTTTGTACAGAGCTTACTACCAAACTGTTGATGTTAAATACATTTATGGTAATCTGACATTTAGTTGGCTTTAACTGTTTATTTATCATCTCTTCCATTTTTTGCCCTTAGCTTCTTGTTTCTTTTTATTTTACAATTTTGTTACTCAAAAAGAAAACATCAGTTTTTTTTTTTGGCAACATGTATAGTCTTTTTAAGAATGTTTTTTATTTTCTTAAAACTGTTTGTGTAATTTGGGCGACAAGCTAAAGTTTCATGCTGGAACTGTAAGCTAAACACACCAATTTGAAACAAGGCTTTGTACAGACATATTTTTGTGTTCATCTTCTTTTCTTATGGAAATGAAGTATATGTTTTGTATGTTTATAAATATGAATAAAGTCTGTATTTGTTTATTATTCTTTAAACTCCATACGCACATGATGCACAAACGTATATCTACAATACGAATATTCTTCACTACCATTCATGTGTTAAATATTTGAACTTTTTATCAAAACATTTGGCTGGTACACCGTACATATGGGCCATTCATCTTTGAGAATTTTGGAGTTAAAGTAAATAAAGTTGCATCCTAGTCGACTAGCATTATAGTTGGTCAATGGTGATAGTCATGGTCAAATCGAACACATTCTTATAACTGCAAATGTACTCTAACACAGTGTTATTGCTTAATATTTCAATAGTATCATCCGCAAAAGATAAGGAGTATGCATGCAACACGCATGCATGTAAATATAAACACGCTCTTTAGTTGTCCTTTTTCTTAATGTAAGCATAAGAAGAAAACACATGACATCTTATAGGAGTAAAATGAGTGACAGGTTCTACATATGTTTTTATATGACATTTCACATGTAACGAACATTGTAAGATTTGCGAGTAGGATTAGAGGATATATGAGTTATACCTTCTCAAATCTTTTTTTTCATAATATTTAAAACTTATGGGTCATCAAACAAACAAAACAAACTTAATAAAATCTTACAAGAGTACGGTTGGGGGGGTTATAATGCGAGCCAATCTTAACTTTTATCTTAAGATAAAGAGACTTCTTAGAGCCTTGCCTCAAATAGAACATACAAGACAAAAATTAATAACCCATATAAACAACACATATACACAAATAAAATTCATCAACGGTAGAAGATAACATGACATGCAAGCATACACAATCAGACAAATTTCAAAAATTAAAAGCTCTCACATTGTGCATCTTACTGTACTCTTAATACTAAAAACACATCTGTAACTAAATGAATACCAATATACATCTAATACTAAAAACAACCCAAGCTTTAGTCGTAAACTATAATACGAATATAGACGTATCTCCAACTCTTACCCAATCTATATACCCTTCTAAAAGTCCATACCTTTTCTACAAGGTATCTAAAAGTTCCTATAATCCTATCACTTGTTATGTCCCCACAAAACGTGCAAGTTGGTTATAGATAGTTGATGCTAAACATATCTAAACACTTAACAATTGACTCAAACCCCAACTGAAACACCGTTTCTCTCATCACCACCACCACCACCACCACCG
>BJCO01386656.1:0-11580 GCA_018326465.1 Flaveria floridana | reverse complement strand
ATAATAGTGGACAGGTAAGCGCTGATGCTGAGGATGGCACCACGAAGCTACTTGGGGAGCTATGGATGGCATTCCTGTTTATGAAACTTTTATTTTAATTTAAGAACAAGTAATATGTTTTGTTTACATTTAAAGGACAAATGTATGGGTATGATATGTTTTTTTTAAGTTTTACATGAATGTTTAATTATTTCCGCTGTAATGTTTTATTATTAAACTTATTTTATGCTATGGTTAACCAACTGTGAGGTTTCCCGGGAACGGGGCCTTACAATGTGGATCTCGATCGAAACCCTAGGCCGATAATAGAAACAAGACTGAAATAAAAACATCACCTTGAAACCGGCAGAGAGGATTGGTCGCCCTTGAATTTAGATTGCAATGGCAGAGAGGATTGTTCTCTCGAGGAGCCATAAACTCTGGGGTTCCTGAGAGGAAACAAAAAAACAATTCAGTTAGGTTGAATGCAATTGTAGATTATAAAAGCCCAACTAAGCCTTCCATATTCACACCATCATCAAAAACAATTTTAATCGTCAATCCTTTGAACCAAATTTTAGATAGCCTCTCACAAAACTTATATCATATACTCACTAAAATGTACTTTTAATAGTTTTTATTTTATCTATTAACTTATTTAAAAATTATAATTTGTCAAACATCTCATTCAAGAATTACATTCTTGAGTTTAAGGCATAATATGCATAAACCAGTTAAACTTACTAACACGTTGAGCAGCATGAGATTTTCAAAGGATGGCAGGAAACCTTAAATCCCCAATTTTAACTTTTCCTTGATTTCCATTAACAAAAATATTGTCACACTTAAGATCTCTACGGATGACAGGAGAATCATGGCTGTGGAGATAAAGAAGGCCTTTCGAGATCTGTTTACACCAATGTTTGATTACTCTTATATTAACCCTCCTTTGTTTCTGCCTATACCTAATTATTAATTATCATTAACTCAAATCAATATAAATTAAATCAGATCAAGAACACCAAACCCTACAAAATAATAAAAATTCAATTTTAGAACATATTCATAGAGGCAAAATTGATGAACCTATTGTCTAAGTGTAACAGTAGTGAACATCTTAGCGACAAAATTCATGTTTCTGTTAGCTGTATCAACCCAAGATGTGTAGAATTTCATGATATTGTTGTGTTTCAAGGTTTTGAGAAGATGAATCTCAGAATGCAACCACTCAAGATCCTCAGGACTTTAAAGGAAATCATAAAGGTTCACATGATTCCAAGCAACTTCTATGCCTTCATACTCATCAAAACCCCTATAACTTTAACAACACAAATCAATCTGTAAATCCCACATCCAATTCCAAACAACATTAATCAAATATAATAAAAATCTTGCTTTCTTACACTGTTTTTTGAAGCTCCCTTCCCCAAAATCTCATTATACTACAAGAAAGAAGATGAACCAGAAGAGAAAATCAAAAGCCCTAAATAGGATCCTAAAAAGATGGGATTTACCCTTCTATATCTTCCTGTAGGATCTACTTCAACGAAGTCAGATTCGTCTGAATCAACGACACCGCCATTAATTATTGAGGTTGAGCTGTTGTGTTGAGTTGAGTTATTGATGAAGAAGATGTAGTCAAATTAACAAAATGAGACGAATCGAAAACCAATAGACAAAACCTGTAGACAATTACAAATCACCTGGAATTATTTAAGGAAGGAGCATGTGGATGTCGACGGAGAAGCAGAATGTAGAAAGAGCCGAGCAAGATGGGTTGCCAAAGCGACTCAATAAATTACCGATTTTGACAAAGTTGATTCGGTGGACCCACGAGAAAAACATCTGGAGACCCATCGTGGCTAAGAAGGTATGGAAGTGTTGTAGATGGCGGTGCCGGAGGACGAATTGTAGACGAAACAAGTGACCTTTGAGTGGGTTTAAAGTGGAGAGCGGCGGTTGAGGGGAGATAAATCACACGCGTTTAAGGTGGGATTCAATAAAGGTGACTTTGATGGAGGTAACGGATGGTGATGAGATGAATGCCATCAAGAGATGGGCGCTTGAACTGATGCAAGCGATGAAGATGTGAAGGAGGCAGAGTGTGGGTGAAGAGATCTATTATGCATGGGAGGGGCAAATATGAAAAAATTTTGAAAGGAGAACCAGGAATGCATTAGGCCGTTTGGTATGCCGTCTTAAAATATAAAGTAAATTACCGTTCTACTCATTTTTATGTATTATATAAGAATATAGATTATATTCTGTCTCCATGTCCGTGTATTTTAAATTTCATGATAAAACAATGACCATAGTAAATAACATAACTATATATGTACTAATTATCAACTTGGTAATACATAATAGGTTGTACAATGTGCTAAGTGAGTTGTACTACCTTACCTTTTGTCTTTTTTTTAATCATTAACTTTTTATTTTAATCAAATATTTTTATATTTTTTAAAATTTATCCCCAATATTTTTCTATTTTCAACTTTGGTCTATTATACTTTTTATATTTCAAAAATTTTTCGTATTACATTTCGGTATAAATTTTGCGAGTTAACACGCCGTAGCGTGCGTGTTTCAACATTTTTATGCATATTTCCTCCCGTTTAACAGCACTATCGCAAGGGGTGGATCCTATATCGACTTACTCAGTGTTTTAGATGTACTATGTGTCGCTTGTGTAGTTCAACGTTTTTATGTCTATTTTTCCTTCGTTTTTTTTCAATTTTTTTTTAGTACGAGCTATTTCGATGTTGACGGTCAGTGATAATGCTGTGTAATTGTGTTACTTGATATGGTTTTCCACCCTCTACCGCGCGAATATCTTAATCACGATGATAATCACATACAACTACACATTAAAAAACCCGATGTTGACTCGCGATCACCGTCCAAACGCGCAAATTCCCTTCTCAAAAAAAAATAAAAAAAAAATCCAAACAAAAGCCGAAACATTCACATCCCAAAAGTCTCCTCTCGAAACTTCCACTCATTCATTCAATTTCTCCGATCATCACCACCACCATCACCACCGTCAATGGTGCATCCACCACCGTCGCCGTCGTCTTCCGCCATTCAACAATACCTCAGTTCCGTCCTCTCCCAACGAGGCCCTTCATCTCTCCCCTACTCCGAAGACGTCAAATGGCTCATCCGTCAACACCTCCTCTCGCTCCACCACACCCACCCCTCTCTCCACCCCAAAACCGCCCTCTTCACCCACAACGACGGCCGCTCCGTCAACCTCCTCCATGCCGACGGCACCGTTCCGATGGTCTACCAGAACGTCACCTACAACATCCCTGTTGTTATCTGGCTAATGGAGAGCTACCCCCGTCATCCCCCGTTGGTGTTCGTCAACCCCACGCGTGAGATGATTGTGAAACCAGGGCACCCGTTTGTGAACCCCTCAGGATTGGTTTCGATCCCTTATTTGCAGAATTGGGTTTATCCCAGCTCCAATTTGGTTGATTTAGCTCGTGAATTGAGTCGGTTTTTTGGGATTGATCCACCCTTGTACTCGCAACGGAGACCAAACCCTAACCCTAATTACAACCCTAATCCTAATCCTAATCAAAACCCTAGCTTTAGTTCTTCCACGGGTGTTAATTCTTCCGGGTCCGTACGGCCGGCGATTCCGCCGGGGACGTATCCGCCGTCTCCGTATGGCGGTGGGAGGATCCCGCCACCGTCGTTGTCGCCGTCGATGGGGGCGGTGACGGAGGACCCTGGTGAGGTGTATAGACGGAATGCGATTAACAAACTGGTGGAAAAGGTGAGTGTTGATGTTGAGGAGTTGAGGAAGAAGAGGGAGGTTGAGATGGAGGGTATGTTTACGGCTCAGGCGGTGTTACGGTATCGGGAAGATGAGATTTTGAAGGGTTTGAGGAGGATGCAGTATGAGAAAGAGGCTTTAGAGCAACAGTTGCAGATGGTTTTGATGAATACTGATGTGTTGGAAGGGTGGGTGAGGGAGAATGAGGGGAAATTGGGTGGTGATGTGGTGAATGTTGACGCTGATGATGCGTTTGAGCCGTGGGATTCGTTGTCGAAGCAGATGTTGGAGTCGACTTCGTCTGATCTTGCGATTGAAGATGTGATTTATGCGATGGATAAAGCTGTGCAAGATGGGTCGGTACCGTTTGATATGTATTTGAGGAATGTGAGATTGTTATCGCGAGAACAGTTCTGTCATCGCGCGACATCGGCTAAAGTCAGGGCTGCTCAGATGCAAGCTCAAATTACAAGTATGGCTTCTAGAACACTTCCATATGCGGTTTGATCAGTCAATTAGTACACTTTCTTCTTGTGTGGTATGTACAATTAATCTTTACAAGTGAGTTGATGAATCTTTTTGTATTTATTGAAGCTACTATAGTTTCCTCATCATGAATTGCAATAAAAAGAAAACTCTTTTACAGGATATTTCAGTTTTTTTGATACCTAATTTTAAGCATGAACTTTAGATGCCACTGCAAAACATATCCCTTGAAGATTGATCTTGGAAGGACTAAAACTTTTTATAATGGTTTGGAGTGTAATAGGTTCAAGTACAAGGTTTATGTGGTTCATGAGCTTGTTTGGTGGTGGTTAAGTAGCCTATATACATATAAATAAATGGTGCATTTTGTTGACATATTATTCTATTTACAATTCATCCGGTATAAAGGACTAAGTTGATATACATCAATTTTGTTTTTGAACTCATGAATTGATATCTAATTGCAGAAGGAGCTGCTATCTTTGTATTTGAATGTTTTTGTTTAAAATTGAATCCAGTTTTTCATTTTGCACGCAAATTTATTGTCACTGAATTAGTGACAATGGGATATGATAACGGAATCAGATACATGGCTCTGGTTTTCAACAAAATCTGTGTTTGCTGGATATGATAACGGAATCAGATCAGTTCAATGAAGATTGTATTTGTGTTGTTAAGTTGATCTCATGGCTCTGGTTTTCAACAAAATCTGTGTTTGCTCCATGTTTTAATATTTCTGTATGGTTTGGCTAATATCATGTGTTACAATACTATGTTATTAGTTCTTTAAAACTTACTACTATTATATGTCTAAAACAAGTATCAATGTGTAATGTTTAAGGTCAAAGTTGTAACACAAAGCATGTTTGTTCCTTTCCTAATTAAACGCCCATCCTACTTCCTTGACGTTCATGACAGCTCATCTTTGTTTCAGTAGTTATTCAGTGGCATGCTTCAGTCATCTTTACTATTACCGAACCACCAGTTTAAATATAAGATACTATCATTTTCTTTTGGAAATTAGACATCCAACTTGTATCAAATGAAGATTTTGATGCTGATGTACATGAAACGATAAATGCTAAAAGGTTTTTGAATATAGTTCAGGAGTAGTGTAGTTTTTTTAGTAAGAAAAAGCATGATTAGCTCAAAATTTTAAATATTTGAAAATTTTAAATGAGTCATTTCCTAAGGGACCGAAGGTTTTAGGTTCGATCTGTGGAAACGGCCTCCCCACAAAATGTGGGGGAAAGACCGCGTACATCTTCCCTTAAATGGGACGGACCCTCCCTGGACCCTGCGAAAACGCGGCTCTTTGCAGCACCAGGTACGCCCTTTTTTTTGTATAGCACTATTAGCACATACATTAACCGATTTGATTCTTCAACCGCATCAAACACGATATGGCAATAATCACTTAAAAGTTTTCAGCTAGAGTTAAGCTAGTTGATAAAGTACTTGTAAGGTTTATCAAAAATCTAAAGGCCACAAACTAAAATTAATAACTTAGTATACAACACTTTTAAACCAGTGATAATGTACAAGAGGATTTTCAAATAATTACATTTCCAGTTCAGTAGTCGGTACTAATCTAACTGTACAATGTGCATGTAAAACCCTACAAAAGGGGGTCAAATTGCTTAAAAATTCAAGAAACCCCAGGTTTCTGCAGCTTCTTCTGGAGTAAAATGGGTAAACAAGTAAACGGGTCAAACGGTCAATTGGGTAGGTAAGTGATGAATGTTTTGCACCATGGGGATTGGAAGTTCATCACTATTTCGCCTTTGATGTATCTGTTTCTGCACCGCCTTTATGGCAGCCACTCTGGCGGCGTTGGCTGCCCGATTGGCGGATATAACCACATTGTTCACTCGTTCCTCCATCTTCCCAGCTGCTTCATACGCTTTCTCTGCTGCTCGTCGCGCTTCCTGGTATAATCCATAACCAAAATGAAAGTGTGAGCACGAATGCAACGCGTATTAAGCAGCATAAAAATCAAAAGATGCGATACTTACCTGAACGGCATTAAGAACTTTGGCACGATGATCAGGAAGTGACGGAGATAGCTCAAGAACACCATTCTGCCAATGCCCAGATTGCGTTTCGCCATTTCTGAAAGTGTACACTCCAAACCCTTGCCTTTTTCCCTCGTGCCATGATCCTTCGTATCGATGACCATTTGCAAAATTGTACACCCCAAAACCATGCATTTTGTCCGCAAAATATTCTCCAGCATACGCATCCCCATTTCTACAAACAGTAAAGTTTTCAACGTTACTAATGAAGATGTAATTAAGCGTTTTTAGAAGACAGTTATAACATGTACATTAATTCGTTTTATGTTACCTAAAATGGTAATAACCAAGACCATGTTTAACGCCCCACTTGAACTCGCCTGTGTATTGACTACCATCTTCGCAGCTATGAACGCCACACCCATGGCTGCGACCATTAGACCATTCACCCGCATAAACATCACCCGTATAGAACCTATAAACACCGAGCCCATGCCTTAACCCCTGTCGATACTGACCCCTATACCGACTCCCCTTCACCCACGTCTCAACCCCATAACCATCATACATCCCATCGACCCAATCGCCCTCGTATCTCCCACTCATGTAATAATAATACACACCACAGCCAGAGCACTTACCCTTATGAAACTCACCTTCATACACATCCCCATTGCTGTACGCCTGGACCCAACACCCCGAATTCACCCTTTTCGCCTTGTTACCTTTCGGCTTCGACCCGATCGACCAGAACACCGGCAACGGAGGGCTGGAAGAATGCGCCGACGAGTGTGATTTGATAGGGAATGATCGCGTGATCAACGTTCTAATCGAAGGGAGCTTTGGGAGCCCAAGGTTTAACGAAAACAACAACGCGGACGAGAAAGCTAAAGCCGATAAGAAATCGAGCACGAACGAATGGCTCGGGTGGGAGACTAGGAAGTAAAAGAACGGGAGAGACAGCAGAAGGATCAACCGGAGGTGAGCTTGGAGGCGACGGAGGTGGCGGAGGCGGTGGAGGAGGTGGATCGCGACGGCTTTAAACCGCTTCGGGTGGTGTTTCTCCGGCGAGAAGGCGGAATCGGAGGTCAGTTCGGTTGCAAATTTGGGGGAAATCGGTCGTTTATGCAGTGGTGTGATAACAACTGGATTAACGTCATCATGGATCGTGATTTGGTGATGTTCATTAGGGTTTGCATCTGCTACCGTTGTTGTTGTTGATGATGATGATAATTTGGTATTATCATCAGGTGATGGTAACATGAGTAGCAATGAGGATGATGAAGGTGGTGGTGGGGTGAAATCGGAAGAGACACCGGTGGGGTTATCGATTCCGATGTGAAATTGGGGTTTCTTGTGATGCATTACATGACAGAGGGATGATGTGGAGGTGGGGTTTTGTTGAAGAAGATTGATTGAAGGAATTGAATGATCGAAAACTGTGGGATGAAGATTTGGAGAGTGAATGAAGATTTTGATGAGATTTTTTGTTTGTTAAGGAATGTAGAGAGAGATTCATACAAGAAGAAGAAGAAGAAGAAGAAGATGTAAAGCAGAGCGGATTCTCCGTTGAATTTGATGGTGTAAGCGCCAACTTCAGGTTTGATTAAAAGCAGCCACCCTTCAAATGTTTTTTTTTTCCTCCTAAATAAAGGCAAAATGGCATCGTAAAGTTAACTTATTTGACACGAGTATCGGAAGTTTTTCAAAAGAATTTCCAATGCTTAATTTTATTTTTTTAAGGTCGTATTTAAAACTGCTCTTAAACTATAATAAACATATGGATAAATCAAGATAAATTGACATCTCAGAGTACGAACCAACAACTTTTAATTTATGAACACTATTACTACTATATTTAAGACTCAATCACTTATTTTTATTATAGTTCACACAAAATGTCAGCTTATTCACATGTACTGCAAGTGTAATTCAAACTCACAAATCAATTAATATATGATTATAAGCTAATGCAAACTATTGTTGAAAGATATATGCTTGTTGGAATTCGATTGAATCATACATTTTCAAGTGATTTTGGGCAAGGATTTATTATATTAGAAGCCAAATTTTTTCAGGTGAGTACTATAGTTTCCAAAACAAATTTACACCAAAATGTTTTATTATTACATTTGTGTGATTTTATTACCAAAACATTTTCAAGTGATTTTGCGCATGTTTTGAGATTGCTTATTTTGATTAAGAATGACTTTTGATAAAAATAGCTTATTAACTTATCACTTTTTAAAATAAGTTTTAAAAAAGTGTTTGAATTAGCTTATAAATTAAAAATTTATAAAATAATAAAATAGAATATATTTTTAAAAACGAGAGAAGCTAATAAGAGAAAAGAGATGAGTATAATAGAAAATTAAATTAAAAAAAGTTTTAAAAGTCAATAAGCAATTATACTTTTACTTTTAAAACTCTTCTTTTTAACCCATATATGAAAAAAGTTAATAAAAAAACATCCCAAACTCCCACTAGATGTCCTTATAACCACTAGATGTCCTTATAACCACTGCAACTATCATTAAACAAATTACTACCGGCGGAAAACTAATCGTATTTATAGGCGACGGGGAAAAGAGATGAAAAAGGTAAAAAAAAATAGTTTTTAAAAACTATGGCCACTGAAAACAAAAAAAGGTAAAAAATTTCAAATTTAAAAGACAGTAGTTGCTGAAAAAGTTTGGAAAAAGAAAAGGAAGACGGCCCCCTAGCCTTGATACTCGTTCTTTGCTACGTGCGAGTGGCCACGTGCGTCAGGGCCCTATCGTCGTCCGTCTGACGTGCAGGTGTACCCTCAGCAAACATTGTATATACTTTAAAAACCAAACTGAAAGCTGTTAAAGCGTAACGTACAACTTTATATGCATGCTTTTTGTGGTGTACTTCCTCTGTTCGATCTTCCACCGCCTTCCTCTTCATCGAGTTTCAAACTCCATTCTTTCATCTTTCTCTTTATCTCTCATAAAGGAATTGCAGAGATGATCAACGGCGATGCTGTTGAGGGAAACAAAGAGAAATCACGTGTTGAAGGTGAAACAACAGATTGATAGAGATATCCAGGCACCTCGATGGTCGGTGGATTACGGTGGTGACGGTGGTGCTTCTACCTGTTTTTCTCGAGGACAAAACTAGGGCTTTCAATCTTCAAAATAGGGCTGAATGATAGTCCCATACAACATATGTAAGGCGTAGGAGGTGATACAAGGTTTCGGCAAGCAACAAGTAACATTCTTTACAGACTTGCAACTAAGGTTTGTGAAGGTTTTTAAGCTATAAACACACACACACACACAAAATCAAATCAGAGACTGAGATTTGTGAAATCAGATCAAACCCTTGGGGAGTTTTGTTCTTAAAAATATCAAATCAGAGACTAAAATTTGTTATAGTTTATATTTTCTAGACTAAAATTTGTTATAGTTTATATTTTCTATATTTTGTTTTGGTTTCGTGTGGTGATTTCTTATGAATTGTTTTTTTCTTGGTTTATAATACGCATTTGAAGTATACATGAAGATAAAGAACACTCAAAACATCCACACGAAACACATCTTGAACCTGTAATAGGAAGTACCAAATGGATCCAACTGAAGAAATAATCTTAGATGAATATTAATGTCTATGTTTCAGGTGGTAGATAGGGATCATCGTTTATGGCCACACGAATCAACAATTAATAAGAAATCTAAATGAAATTATTTGTTGCTTACTTTATTATCACACGATACCCCACACTCTCAGATTTGCATTTTAAAGTAAGGGAATGTGTTTGAATTGTGTTTTCTTGAATCGTTGAACATTTAGAGTTTATTAGGAGTTATATTGTTAAGATAATAGGCACTGCACATTTCAAGTTCTAAATAGTATATCAAGTTACTAACTTACTATCATTGAGCTTAGAAGCTACTGATTCAAATTAGTAACTGTTTGTTGTGGGTTTTGAATACAAAAGGTCAAGAACCTCCAAATGCTTGAATTTAATTACAAGTGTTCTTTGGGTCGTGACATGAATTTTTAGTTCATAATATGTTACCTGGTCACACTTTCGTGTTGTGTCTGCGATGCCTATTTTTTATCTATTATTTGCTTTACTTGGTCAATATATACTTGAAGACATGTTGCAATGTGATTTTACCAAATGCTTATATTAATTGTCTACTCTGAACTGTTGTTATTGCTATATCCGAGATTATTATTTGTTGGTTTTTAGCTTGGATCATACTGGTGGTGTGGTAGAGCCGTGCAACAGCTACGTTCTGCTCGGTTTATCTTTAATGCTTCATTGAGTATTGTTTATTTAGCTGACTATTGTCTAAATTCTCAACTGTTAACGGACAAAATTCCGTACTGTATCCGTTTAAAATCTGTAGTGTTTGAGGTTTAAATTCTGCATTATCTACTGTTAAAATTCTACATTGTTTATGGTAATACCACTACACATTGACTTTGAAGACTGCACACTTAAAATACTGCAATGTTGTGGGTTTAATGCCTCAATACATAGGGACAAAGAGATGTAATAATTAGATTATGTCCTTCCAATATTTTTTTTCCTTTTTAAAAATAGCAAAACTTTAGTAGGCATATTTTAAATCCTTACTTTAACTAATGTTGTTATTAATAACTTCTCTAATCCTTAGTTTAATCAATGTTGTTATTAACAATAACTTCTTCGAACGGTTATGCTCTTTTAAATTGTTGACCACAAGAGTCCGCCGCATCGCGCGGGGCTTTTTGCTAGTTCTTTCTAATTGTAAGAGTAAATTACAAATTTTATCGTTTATTAATACATAAAATTACATGGTATGTCCTTTACTTTAATAATTACATTCAATTTTTTTTTTAAATATATGCACACCTATTGTCCTTTACACTAACTTTCAGATTAAATGTACAGTTAACTCAGTTATATATCTCTCATATGAGGTGCATTTTAGGCATTTTCTTTCCACATCTAATAAATTAAACAAATAATTTTTTTATTTTATATGAAAAATAAAATTAAAAGATATCGGACCGTTGGTTAAGTTAGTGAACCCACGTTCTTATTACGTTCAATACCGTTAAATCCACCATCCCCTTCTATTTGATAGCCCAATACCGGTAATCTTCACCACTTACAACATCTCACACACCATTGAATACCCTTGAACTCGAACAAACAACGATGATAAGATTAAAGTCTCTATATTTTGTTGCTTTTTGAATTTCCGTCTTATATTGTTGTGTGATTAACGAGCGACTCATAGTTCATTTTCTTGCTTTTACAATTATACAAGCAATTCAAAGAATCACACGTATTCT
>BJCO01386648.1:0-10913 GCA_018326465.1 Flaveria floridana | reverse complement strand
GATCATTAGCTACTAAAATAAAAATAAAAAAGTTACTTGTAATATGATAAATTAATAATAAACACAAAACACAAACTCGTATGTTACGATTAGATTAACCGTGTGATAAAATAAAAATAAAAACAAACTAGTATGATTAAAAAAATTTAAAAAATATGTACAAAGTATCACGGTTTGGCCAAACCTTGACATATACACCTCAAAAACCCTAACTGTCACCCCATTAATTACACACCCAATAATTGCAATGATCACGAGAACCTAACGTCACGGTTAGGCCTCACCGTAACGGTTAGGTCCTACACCCGACCTAAAGGTCACGGTTAGCCTAACCGTGACCGTTTGAGATGGTATACCTTAAAAAATGAGCGGTGTGTGCAGAATTTTCCTAAAACAATTCTACGGAACATTTGCACATGTAATGATTATGTTTGCAAGTCATGGCCATCTCAAGTACTTGTCTTTTGAACGAACTTGGTATCTTTAATATACCGATGTCTAATTGATGGGCATTCTTGTATAAATAATAGTAAGTTGCTATTCTGATTTATTTAGTTTGTGTTTGGTTGTGACTTGGAGCATTCGCATGCCGTTTTTTAAATTTATGTTGAGTGTATTTTTTTATTATATGGTATGATTATAAGTGGTTGTAAATAAAAGATATGAGAAATTTAATGTTCAATATGTATTTTTGTGAAAAATTGTTTAAAACTCTATAATGTTTTTTAATATTTTAAGTGTTTGTGAATGGAAGAGAGAAAAATAATAATAATAAAGATATAAAAAGTATTATTTAATTAAAAAGAAGAAAGAAAAATAATAGTTTTTAATATAATTATAGAGTTAATCTCGGTTTTGGTCCCTGTGTTTTACAAATTGACTCCACTTGAGTGCGAACGTTTATTTTGTCTCCATTTGAGTACTAAATTTTAAAAAAGTTGTCTGTTTCAGTCCAAAATTTGAACGGTGTTAACATTTTCTGTTAGATTTTTTAAAAAAGACCAAAATACCCCTAAGGGCTATAAAAATATCACCATCTCCACCACACACCACATACCACCACCACCACACACCACCTCCACCACACACCACCGCCGGCACACCCCACCTACCGGCGAAAAACGGTCGGAAGAACCGATCGACGATTGAATCGGAGAAGCTGATTCGTTTAAGGAGATCGATAGTGGAGGTTTCTTCATCAGAGATTATTTCATCATTGGATTGAGTCAAAAACCTAACTCTCGTCAAACCGATGGGAGATTTATCAACAATTGATCCAATTGGATTCGTTAGAGATTGAACAGCGTCGGAAAAATGACGTAACGGATCGGCGACGGTGTGGAACTCACCGTTGTAGTAGACTTTAGCACCGGAGTAGAACTTTTGAAGTTTTAGGGTTTGGTAATCGAGTAGCTTTGTGGCTTCAGGGTAGCCGGTGATGAAGATCTGGAAGCCGCGGTCGAGGAGGAAGCCGTCGACGGAGTCAGTGCGGACGCGGCCGCCGACGGCGTCGGAGGTTTCGAGGAGGAGGAAGGGGATGTTGTGGGAGTGGAGGCGGAGGGCGGCGGCTAGGCCGGAGAGGACGGCGCTGATGATGATGGCTCCGGTGGTGGTGGGGTTTGTTTGAGAGGTTAGGGGTGATGGAGTTGTGAGGGAGACTTGTGGTAGGGGTTTGTGGTGGTGGTGGTGGTGGCGACGAAGGTGGTGGTGGTGGTGGAAGGTTCGGTGGTGGTGTGTGGTGGTGGTCGTGTTATGTGGTGTGTGATATTTTTATAGCCCTTAGGGATATTTTGGTATTTTTAAAAAAATCTAACAGAAAATGTTAAAACCGTTCGAAATTTAGACTAAAACAGACAACTTTTTTAAAATTTAGTACTCAAATGGAGACAAAATAAGCGTTGGTAATCAAGTGGAGTCAATTTGAAAAACACAGGCAGCAAAACCGAGATTAACTCATAATTATATGGATAATGATGGATAATAAGTTGTGAATGGTCTTATGAATATAATAAAAGACTAGTCAAAGATAATGGGCTTGGGTTGAAGAAGTTTGATGGTTAAATTGCGGAAATTTTCACTAGGGACGAGATTTGTTTCATTAGATTGATTTGGTTAATTGATTGTTTTTTCTAATTTTCTCCTTGTTCCAAATTTGTCGTAAGTCTAGGGTTTCTTTCAAAATCGTATCCAGATCGTTTTGTTCATTCAAGGTTGATTTGAGAGTGTTTGCTTGAAAAACTGTAATGCTTTGAATTTGTATTCTTAAACCTTTTAGTATGTTCACATTCGTAAAGATTTAGTTTACGAATCAGAAATGGATTCATCATTCAATTTGTAAGTTGTATAAGATCCTTTTATTCTTGTATATAATTTCATCTGATATATGTTTTCAACAGTTTTGTTATAGTCATATAAAATTTTTATTTATTGAAAGTCACTTAATTTTCATCCAGATTTCTATATATTTTTTTTGAATGTTAAAATCTTCTTACATTAAACGGAGTAAATGTTTGCTACTGTTTAGTAGTGTTCTTTGAAGTAGGAGGAAACAGTAAAGGAAAAATTCACTAAATAATAAGCAAGTTTAATAATTGGGCATTTAGAAAATCATCTTTAATTTATAACTACACTCATGATTTTTTTTATCAGCCTCATATGACGACTGAAGTGTGATTCTCACTTTTCAAAATAGATTTTCACTTATGGAGTGGTAACAACAAGCAAGAGACCTTTCGATCCAAAGCTTTGCAAATTAGAAAGAAACTCTAAGGTAGGTTAATGTTATAAATTAAATGTGTAACTTTTTAAAGAAACTTTGAGTTTTATGTTTGACATTGAAGCTTCTAATGGTTTCATTTAATATATAGTTGATCGTTTACTTATTCCTTCCATTGTTGTAAAAATCACAACTAGCATCTAATTAGTAGAAGATTAGTAACTAATCGTAGATTGGCCGCTTCAATTTCATTAAATCGGAGGTACTAGGCACTAATCGGTCAAAATTGGTCGAAGTCGGACCAACTTGTCCTAATCGAAGGTATTCTGATGATGAGAATTATATGATTTGCCGATTCCGGCGAGGATTTTCGACGCTAGTGACTGGAACGGAGGAAGGGGAATGACGAAGTTCAACTTTAGAGTTAATTGATTTAATTAAGTTTGTGTATATTAACATTTAGCCCCCTTCATATTCATCAATTTACAAGTTATCCCCTTAACTTGTAAATTTATTTTTAAAAAATATAAAATTAATGTTATATATGCATAAACTTACAAATTTATATACAAAAGTTTAATCTAACTAATCACTAGTCAGTACCACACTGTCCAACTAACGCCTAACAATTTTTAAAACATTAATTTCTTGACGAACCCACTAAATTAAAGAACAATTTTAGTTGTTAGACGGTTGAAGAAAAAAAGGTGTGAATGGGCTAAAATATCTATATGTGAGACGCATGTGGGTTGATATAAAACCACTTGATGCTTTTTCTCTATGCATGTATAATTTAAAAGTTTCCACGCTTTGAATTCGTTGTTCTCAACTACAAACCCCTATTTTTACAATAAAACAAAATGATTGTTTTACCTTTAAATATTACATTTAACACTTTGTATTTATAAATTTATTTAGATAGTGTTTGATATGTACAAATAGTAGACAAAATTTAACATGCCATGAGAGATTGAAAAAATAAGTATTTGATTGATGAATCAATGGAATCATCTATTACAAAAGATTTCATATTCCTTATATACACCCCAAAATCATTATTTCATCCCTCTACACCCACCACTAACATCAACCACCACCATCAACCACCACCACCACCCCACCCAACCACTAACCGCCACCACACGAGGACATGAAGTTGTGTTTAAATGATTTTGCATAACACAAGTTTTATTAGATCTTCGCTCCCATCATTTGAATACTTCCAATGATATTACCAACTTTTGGTAGGATGACAACGGTATCAAGCAATGAAGTTACTATGGCAATGCGAGTGTTCTGTGGTGTAGTGAGAGGCAAAGTAGCGGGAACAAGGGTTCCAAGGGGTTTGGGGTTTTTTAATTTTTCGTTAAAATACAATATTACCCAACTACCCTTAAAACTAACATATTAAGTTATCATCGTTCAACCTAGGGACTACATTTGAAAGCAAACAATGCAACTAGGGGTGTTTAAAAATATCCGAATCCAATAATCCGATCCGAAATATCTATCCGAACTTCGGATATCCAAATATTTGGATTTTGATTCGGATTCGGATATTGATTTTCAAAAGTTTTGGATTTCGGATATCCAATTATCCGAAAACTAAAAACTAAATTTTATTTTTTTGAATTTTAGACGTATTTTTACCTTAGATTGAGATTTTTAGTGTATATTAGGACTTTTATGATATGAGTTAGTTTTTTATATTATTTTTATAATAACACGTGTCTAATTATTGTAAAAAAACTAAAAAAGAGTACTAAGATAAAAAATGAATTTCGAATATCCGAATTACTATCCGTATCCGTATAAGAATTTCAGATATTCGAAATTTCGTATACGGATACGGATAGTAATTCTATTATCCAAAATTTTCGGATATCCAAAATTCGGATATCCAAATTTGAACACCCCTAAATCAAATCCTTAAATATTTAGCTTTTGGGACAAAGTACATAAACTACCCCAAATCATAGGAACCATTTTTGTAATTTACTAGTTTTACAAAAAAAAATCTTTTCCTGTAACTTATTGTTTTAAAGAAAAAATTGAAATAACGACGGCATATATCATACCAAAACAACAAAACCAATTATGTATTCGTGCTACGTGTAGAAACCTAAGGATTTAAGGATCGTTGGTCATGACAACCGTATAATAACTCTAAAATCCTGTTCATTAATGTGATTCTAGCTATTTATAAGAGTTTTCAGTTCTGGAGGACTCACAAACCCTCATCTCCTCTCCAAGTCGACGACCTGTAAAAACCTTTTACGTATCGCACTGCACTTTCTATACCTCTCACAATCAAACACCATTCTTTACGGTTTGTCAATGTGAAAAGACTTTGGCCCTCTCTCTCCGCCCCTCGTTTCTTCACGTCGATCATCTCTCTTTCACCAACATCTATGGATCCCTTTATTATAGATGCCCTTAAATGTATTCAAATAAAATTATGACATGAGACCTCTACGAAGTGTATTATAAAAGTGTATTTGAAGAAAAAATTTGTAATCACTCCGTACATTAAAATGTTATTATAAAATGAAAAGTAGAGAATATTTATTAAGGGACAAAAATACCTTTGATGGGAGTCGTAAGTTTGGGGCAAAGCACTGTATTTTAAAATAAGCTTTTAAGGCATCGACAAATTGACAACAGAATGTTTTGTCATCTAACTCCTCGTTTTCTTCCACATATTCCCATTTCACCATTTTTTTATTCCTTATTAAACATTTTTTAAAACTTTATTTTAATACATTCGTATTTTAAACGTAAAAACCAATATATACTTTTAATGCCTTTTCTATTTTTACTCCTAAACAATATCAACGGGTAATCTCTAGCTAGATTATGCAAGATAAATTGTCACATCAAGACTTAAACGCACAATTACTCTCTTTTCTGCTGATATTTTTCTATGAACGACTAATTGAATCAATAATAAAATATTGATCATTTGGATCATCTTTATTACTCGAGTATGGAATCCTGGGGCACTAAATTGGTACCTTCCTGGAGGAAAACTCGTACATCAGTCTGGAATCTAAGACCACTCACATAAGAAAACTCACATTTGATAAGAAAACCCTCTAGCCCAATCTGTATCCCTCCGTTTTTTGTCACACATGAGATTTGTATCCAAGATCTATTCTTATTTAATGAGTCTAGAGGTACTTCACTTACCCGCTTAAGTCACGATCATTAGTACATTTCTACTGATATAGTTTCAATAACTTGGACAAAACTATTTACGCATAAAATCAAAATAAAATTTTATACAAGAGGATGCATAAAAAAAACTTAACTGGTTTTTTTATTTTGAGTTCGAAACACTACTACTTAATTGTGAGATTCTCATCTTTATCACTTTGACACAACGCTAAAATAACAATATAACTAACTCTATAATATGAATTTCACACTAGCTAGTAATTTTTTTAAAGCTAAAAGACAACTTGTTTGATGTTTTAGAGGGTCAATTAAAATTTAGATAGGACTTGTTGCCAACCCTATTATATGCTTTTCTATATATAATAGCAAATTACTGTATAGGTTATTTTATATCTTTTTATTCTTTAAAAAACATTTATATTATGGTTAAATTCCTTATACTAATCTAGTTTCTACCTTCTAGTGTGTAGGTAAACAGGCATTGTGGACCATAGAGATAAAAAGCATCATCTTTATATCAAACAAAATCATATTTCATAAACTTTATTAAAAGGAAAAAAGATAGCCTTTGTAGAAAAAGGCAAAAAAACCCAACAATAATCAAGACAACAAAGCACGTGATCTGCCAAGATTTTACCTGCAAAAAAAGTTTTTCTGTTTAAAAATTGCATTTTTCTCATTGTTCTCTCTCAAGCTCAGACATCCGTCCACCCTTCAGTCCAATCACTGAATGAAAAGCAAATGTCTTTGTTTTCCCCCGAAAAAATCCAAACAGTTATTTGATTCTTTTGATATAATCATTTTAAAAACAATTAATTTACTTCAAATTCCCTTTGATGTGTGAACCCCAATCTCATTATGAGGTGTTCTTGAAGATAGGTATTCAACACTCAAGAACAACATCCCACCAGATCTTTGCATTCAGAGAAACAAGTGTTTAAATCTTCGACATCAAATTTGCCATTTGGGTGTTTCGAGTTGGGTGATTTTATCAAGTGGGTCAACAGCATTTTGTGAAATTGTCCCTTTTGAACAAGATTAAAGGTGGGATTTGGAAGAAAACTGTGGGGATTTGCTTCATATGGTTCTGATTCTGCTGTACTTCTGGAATTTGGAGAAGACAACAGTAGTATGTAAGCATGATGAAAAGAGTCGTTTGATAAATGTACTGTCTACATGTGTGTTGATATATCTGTACGAAATTTGAAGATTCTTGAAGATGGAGAGGAGATTACGTGGGTTTGAGATATTTGGATTAGGGGTTTTCTGTCTTTTGACATGGATGAATGTTGCTTATGCAACTCTTTCTCCTTCTGGAGTAAATTATGAAGGTTAGTTTTCATTTATTTTGTTTCTATATATGGGCATTCTGTTTTCCAATCTGTTTTTGTGGCTAGTGTTCCCTGTTCATTCTAATTTATGCAATTTTCTTGCTCAATTTTGGCAAATTTCAACTGTTCACCCTTTGTGTTTTTTTATAGATTTACATATTTAAAAGAAAAGCACAGTAAAGTTGAAAACTTTAATCAGGAATCTTGAAGAATTAAAGAATTTTGGTTTGAATCTTTATTAATGGATGCAGTTGTAGCTTTAATGGCTATAAAAGATGCTCTAAAGGACCCACGAAATGTTATGGACAATTGGGATTTATCTTCTGTAGATCCTTGTAGTTGGAGGATGGTTACTTGCACCCCTGATCGCTCTGTTTCTGCTTTGTAAGTTTCTTTGGACTTTAGAATATTTGAATTTTTACTTGATGCTGTGAAAATTTGCTAAATTTAGTATAAATTAGTCGTTGAACACTTGAAGCTTTGTGGCTTATTGATTCTTGATCAGAGGGCTGCCTAGTCAAAACTTATCGGGGACCTTATCATCTGCAATCGGAAACCTTAGCAACTTGCAATCTGTGTAAGTCCTTGATTGGTGCTGTTATTGGGTTAAAGTTGTCCCACAGTTCTAAATATTGATAATTGTATGCAATTGTGTAGCACGCTGCAGAATAATGCAATATTTGGGCCGATTACGAATGCAATTGGCAAGCTGCAGAAGCTTCAAACTCTTGATCTTTCAGGAAATATGTTCAGTGGTCAGCTACCTAGCTCATTAGGGGATCTCAAGAACCTTAATTTTTTGTAAGTTCTAATCTTTATTTATGTATACGGAGTAAAATTGCAGTAAAATTGAACTTATAATGAAATCTTTACTCATTTTGGATAACTTTTTTGAGCAAGACAGGCGTTTGAACAACAACAGTCTTACAGGCGTTGTTCCTGAATCTTTATCTGAAGTTGGAGGTCTAACACTTGTGTATGTCGCTTTGCTTATCGTCAATATTCCATAACTTACATAAGCATTCCTGGGATTAATTTAACATTATCGTATCATATGTTTCTCTTTTTTATGTAGGGACGTGTCATACAATAATCTCAGTGGCCCTTTGCCAAAACTATCAGCAAGAACGTTTAGGTGTGTTCTTCACTTCAAGGGATGTTTGACTTTGTGTATTGAAGTCGAAATTAATTGAATATTACACCCATTAAATTACCATCTTTTAGTTTTGTTTAATGTTAATGTTGTTTTGGCTTCAGAATCATAGGCAACCCTTTACTTTGCGGGCAGAAGTCAGCAAATAATTGTTCAAATATTTATCCCGAGCCTCTCTCTTTCCCACCGGATGGTTTTACAGGTGATACATTGTTCAATACTTCAATATTTCTGTTCCTACCGCTATTATTACATGTGAATATGTGATATATTATCATTTATTATTCTAACAATTTCTTTATTAGACCAATCCTCAACAAATGGAAAAAGGCATCATTTGACTGTTGCTCTTGGGACAAGCTTCGGCGCAGTTTTCCTAATAATTCTAGTCGTCACGTCGCTTATATGGTGGCGGTACAGGAAAAACCAACAAATATTCTTTGATGTTAATGGTTAGTCATTGGTGTCGTATACTCATATATGTGTTTAGTTGTGTTTTAATGTTATTACTAAATAAGTGTTGAATTTTATTATATATGCAGATCAATATGATCCTGAGGTATGTTTGGGCCATTTGAAGAGGTATACATTTAAGGAACTGCGGGCCGCAACCGACCATTTTAATGCAAAGAATATTTTAGGGAAGGGTGGATATGGAATTGTTTACAAAGGGATATTGAATGATGGTACAACAGTAGCTGTAAAAAGATTAAAAGACAGCAACAACTTTGGTGGTGAAATCCAGTTTCAAACAGAAGTTGAAACTATAAGTTTGGCTGTTCATCGTAACCTTTTACGCCTTTGGGGATTCTGCTCGACTGAAAATGAACGTCTTCTTGTTTATCCGTTTATGCCTAATGGCAGTGTGGCATCAAGATTGAAAGGTTTGACTTTTTACTTTTTAGGTCAAATGCAGTAGTATATAACTTAAAAAGTTGAGATGCATTCCTTAGATTTCCAATGGAATTTGATATTTACATCAAACTTTCTAATGAATACTAAATGCAAATCATATTTATTGTCATGACTGTTAAAACTGATATCAAATCGAATCTTAAGTTCTTAACGTACTACTACCATGACCTAAGAGTCAAATTGAGTAATATCTTTTTAACTTAACTGCTGCAATATGCTAATATGAAAAAAATCTTAAATTAACTTATTTAGATATGTGTTTGCAGATACTATCCAGGGAAGGCCCGTTTTAGACTGGGCGAGGAGAAAAAACACAGCTTTAGGGACAGCAAGGGGTTTACTATATTTACATGAGCAATGCGACCCGAAAATAATCCATCGTGACGTTAAGGCCGCTAATATCCTTTTGGATGAAGATTTTGAGGCGGTTGTTGGTGATTTCGGGCTGGCAAAACTATTAGACCACCGTGATTCTCATGTCACCACCGCTGTTCGTGGGACTGTGGGCCACATTGCCCCCGAGTATCTGTCAACGGGCCAATCATCTGAAAAAACAGACGTATTTGGTTTCGGGATCTTGCTTCTTGAGTTGATTACAGGACAAAAAGCTGTGGACTTTGGAAGGGCAGCTAACCAGAAAGGAGTAATGCTAGATTGGGTACACTTTTCTCCTTTCATTATGGGATTTCAACCACAATTATCAGTTTTTACTGTTTGGATAATCAAGTTCTGCTGGTCTGATTATTTTGTCATTTTATACATTAATTCTTTAGAAAAATCAGATTCGCGTAACAATCAAACATTAGATAATATGATTGTTTTAACTTCAAACAACAATGTACATCCAAACACAATCTTCTGCACCATACGTTTTATGCTTTATGTAAGTTGATTATCTGATTCTGATGATGTAGTTGGTTTGTGTTACAGGTAAGGAAGCTCCATCTCGAAGGGAAGCTAAATCTAATGGTGGATAAAGCTCTAAAACAGGATTTTGATCGGGTTGAATTGCAAGAAATGGTTCAAGTTGCACTCTTGTGTACCCAAATCAATCCTAATTATCGGCCGAAAATGTCAGAAGTATTGAGGATGCTGGAAGGAGAAGGGTTAGTTGAGAGATGGGAAGCGTCCCAGAGTGTTGAAACCCCGAGATTTCGGGGGTTAGAAAGTATTCCTCAAAGATATTCAGATTATATGGAAGAATCTTCACTTGTAGTTGAAGCAATGGAGCTTTCTGGTCCAAGATAACATGAACTCATTGTTATGTGTTTTGGTTTTTGTGTGGTCGTGGATATATTTGTTGAATGAATGTGTAGAGAAGGTAAAGGAAATCTAGTGTTTGTTTTTGTTGGCATGAATGTATTAAGTGGTTATCACAAGTGAAGCCACTTGATAGCAAATGTATATCTTTTTTAGCTGTATGACAGATGAGTTTTGTATGCATTTGATGTTTTCTGATGACTAAGCTGGTGTTTGTTTTTTTGAAAAAGAGCTTCTAAAGCTCTTTTGTCTGCGCAGATGTTTCAGGTCTGCAGAGTGTTTGTTTTTTTTAAGACGTTTCATTAAAAAACGTCTGCGTGACCTCTTCTTGGAGAAGAGGTGGACCAATGTCTTCTAACCT
>BJCO01386640.1:0-27395 GCA_018326465.1 Flaveria floridana | reverse complement strand
TTGTTATTATTGTTATTATTGTTATTATTGTTATTATTATTATTATTATTATTAGTATTATTATTTCTATTATTATTATTATTATTATTATTTATATTATTATTATTATTATTAGTATTATTATTTCTATTATTATTATTATTATTATTATTATTATTATTATTATTTCTATTATTATTATTATTATTAGTATTATTATTTCTATTATTATTATTATTTTTATTATTATTATTATTATTATTATTATGATTATTCTTATTATTATTATTCTTATTATTCTTATTATTATTGTTATTGTTGTTATTGTTGTTATTGTTATTATTGTTGTTATTGTTATTGTTGTTGTTGTTGTTGTTGTTATTATTGTTATTATTGTTATTATTGTTATTATTGTTATTGTTGTTATTATTGTTATTATTGTTATTATTGTTATTATTGTTATTATTGTTATTATTGTTATTATTATTATTATTATTATTACTATTACTATTATTATTATTATTATTATTATTATTATATTTACTATTAGTTAAATATTTAAAAGTTACTACTTTGTAAGATCGTAAGAAGTCGATTTTGACTTTACAATGGTCACCAGTAACTTTCTTTAATATAAATAAACTAGGGTATAACCTCGTGTATTATACGAATTAAATAAAAATATATTAAAAATCAATGAAAAGGTAGAAAATATAAAACATTGTTTTGATATAAGATATAAATAAAATTATATGTGAGTAAGTACTTTAGTTAATAAAATATTTTTATTATTTTAAAATTTTTCATTTTAAATTCTATAACTCTCCTTTAGAAATATGTTAAGAGACATTTCGTTCTAAGCATATTGTTTTTGAAAATGGTCATTTTTAATAAAAATCTCATTATTTTAAAACTATGGGTTTTATTTATTTTTATTTATTTTTGTTTTATAAATATGTTTTCGTACTTAATAAAATTTTTCTTTGACAAAATATCATATTTATAAATATTTCATTTAACTCCGGGTTTTACTTATTTTTTAAATCTTTTAGAAAAATATTTTCATATAAAACCTTTATTTTTTTTAAAAAAGATCGCTTTGAGAATATTTCATATGTGTAGAAAAATATGTTGTCTAAAAAAATTCGTAGTTTTGAAAATTCTTTTTTTAGTATTTTTTAATCAAAATATTTAGTTTTTAATTAATAAAAATATGTTTTATAAAAAATATTGATTTTAGAAGAGAGAGAGAGAGAGAGAGAGAGAGAGATAGAGAGAGAGAGATAAATGAAGAGATGATTTAGCAGTTAGTTATTTTAACTTTTAAAAAACTGATGAATGATTTGGGCGGGAAATAAATGATAGAGTTAATGTGATAGTGAAATGTGTCCACTTATTGTAATCATTTATTAGTATAGATTAGATTTATACGATAATATTTTTAAACAACATCACCTAAATGATTACGCTGTTGTATAAGTTGTCTTCGTGGGTTCTTCCACTCAAAACAGAAATATTGATTCTTAGGGAGAAGACAAGGCTTGGGTGGTGATTGCCTTGTAATCGCAACTACATAGTAACAACACATTGATTAATTAATCTTTGTAACACTGATGGAAACCTCGATAATATGGTCGACGATTATGTGAGGCTAATATGAAATTTTTGTCTGATTATAAGAAATCCTCAAGACTTTGTTTTTCAATGTCTATAACTTGTTCTAAATTGTTTATGTAGATGCATGTTATGTTGATCTCCATTAATCTTTGTTTCTTGATACAAGTTTTCATCATAAAGAACAAATATTTCTATCTTTCACTACTTATTTTTTCATTTTCATCAAATAAACTACAACTGATACATGTAAACAAATGATCTAATCCAATCATCGTATGCAAGCTCGAGCATTTTAAAAGGGGATCAATAAATTTTTTTTAAGGCATGTCACAAACTCCAACCACACTTTATTACACATACACGGTTGGTTCATATGAATTTGGATAAACGAAAATCTAACTTGCATATTGAGGGGTGTAGTTCGTTATTGGTTCATATGCTTTAGTCTAGTTTATCATTTATTCATTTCATCCTGGTGGGTGCTAGAAGTGTGTACATGGTTAGATTTTCTTCTTCTCTTTATCAATTATTTGCATCTCATTTGTTAGACACAAAGATGGAAGATATACATTATTCCTTATCTCTGGATGGATATTGATGGACTCCTAATAAATTGAGTTCTTTTTAGTCAAGCTAGATAACAATAAAAAATGTTACACTTAGTTTAGAGATTAGGGAATACAAAGCTTATCATTATCATTAGAGAGATTGGGGCAATAAACATAGTTTTTACATCCATAAAAGTAGGAAGATTTGGTGGGATTTTAAGGTTATGGATTTTACTTTTTATTAATTAACTAACCACTTATATTCATAAAAATATGGAAAACCAATATAATTTGTCTTCATAGTAAAAAGGACTAAGTCGTAATAGTCTTTATGTTCATACGTCCATGTCATCTCTCTTTTTCTCTCTATCTCTTTTCGTAAGAATCCGATTTCTCTTTATCAATGTAAAATTGTCACATATATAATTTCATGCTTAGCAAGCATCAAGTATACTTGTAGGTATCAGATACAATTTTCGTTTGTTAGTAATTACATGTTGAGATTTTCAAATATATTTTTTTATCGTTCAAATTTTCAAATAATTTTATTACCAAAGAAAATTAGAAATATAATAACTAAAGGTTAGTAGACTAAATGATTACTATGTTATCAAAGGAGAACAGAAAATAAAAACAAAACACATACGTGTATAGTTCCGGTAAACATATGTGTGTGTTTTAAATAATTAGGTGAGGCATCAAATAACACTATCCCATACCAATAAAGAATTTTAAAACAAATCTCATATCTAGATATCTTTTATATTATATATCTAGGCTGTTTTAGGTTTTTAATTATCTGTCTGGTTTGGGCGATTAGCAAAAATTCTTATGAAGATACAAGAAATGGCATCATCACTGGATGCTTTGATAATTACGAAAGAAATGGTTAAACGTTTCTGGTCAACAAATTTGGAGTTTGGACCCGAGTGATCCAATGCCACTTATCATATTGACCCACTCGTACCTTTCATGCTCTTTTTTATTTTTATATTTAAGTCCACCCATTTTTAATGGATACGACGACGGAAACGTATTTGAATTAATTTTTAATATTAATATTATATATATATATATATATATATGTATATATTATACATTAAATTTGTGAGAAAACTTCTAATATGTCAATTTCTTATAAAAATTCCTTGAAATGTCAAGTTAAAAAACTATCTTCAAAATGTCTCGAGGGGATAAGGTGCTAGCCGTATGCCTATTCCTCAAATTTTGTAAGTCAACCCATTTTTAACACTTCCATAGTACCATCGTCTTTATAATACGGTCGGCTGGCACTATAGTACGGTCATACGTCTCTATAGTAGGATCGGTCGCATTTAGGATAGGTTTTAATATCTCTATAGTAGGTTCGGGCGTCTTTTCTAGTAACGACATTTTAGTTTTAAAGAGATATTTCAAGGGAATTTAATAAAAAATGGCATTATGGGAATTTTAGCAAAGTTATATTAAGGATGTTTAATGCATGTTTTTTTCTTAACAGCAGCTGTGAACATTTTCTAATTCTAATAAATAAAAAAATTATCACATGTCATTCTCTTGAAGATATTTTGCGATATGTCAATACTTATTAAATTCTCATTTTCTGAAGTCAAAACAACTAATTGTTAGATCATTCCTCACTTATTTTGACGATCAAGATTTTTTGATAAACATGTTTGTCAATTAAACTAAAAATATCTTTAATTAAATAATTCGTTTTTATCAATTAAATGTTTTATAAGAAATTATTTTTTCATAAATGAAAACCTTTCAAAGACAAAAATAATCAAAATGGGAGTTTTTAAACAACAAGGTTTTTAGAAAAATGAAGTTTTACAACGAAGCTTTTTTTAAAAAATGAAAACTTGTATGTAAAACAAAACTAATCAAAACAGAGAGATGTTTTTTTAAAAATGACCTGTTTTCAAAAACAATTTTTTTAGTATGAAATGTTGGAAATAAACATAGTTTTAGACGATGTTTTAATAATAATAATAATAATAATAATAATAATAATGTTTTATTAACTTAATTATGCGTAAACTTAGTCATATCTTAACTTAAAATAATGTTTTATAGTTTTCTAATTCTTCACTAAGAAATATTTAATATATTTTTTATTTAACTCGTATAGCTCACGAACGACTCTGTTCATTTGCACTTCTGCTAACAGCTAGCTAATTACCAAACTGACTAAAACATCTAAAGAAAGATTACCTTTGAAGTGATGAAGTTTAGTTCGCTTACAATTTTGTAATACCTTCGAATCTTCGATGATGTTTGGGCTTAAGAGGACTGTAGTTCACACTAAGAAAAATGAACAAGTATTCAGCAAAATTAGGCAAAATCAAGGAAGAACAAAACAAAAAACAAAAGAAAAACATAATAAAAAAATTAGAGCCAAGTATTTAACAAAAAAGTTGTGTGTGTGTGTGTTTTTAAGAGTCAACCTACTATAAGTCCGGTCACCAGATAAACCCATTGGCGATAAGTCGCTCACGCCCTGCGAACATAGACAACGATGATGACCTGACCCGTCCAACATTCCAGGGGACACCCACAACCCAAAAGCCCCTTATGGTAAAACCTCTGACTCACCTAGAGCATATTGTATCAAATGAGAACCGAACTCATGACCTTCACATTGAAAAACCTCTTACCCACAAAGGGTTGTTCTCTCTAAAGTGGTACTAATCATCTTATACAAACTTCTCTTTAAGGATAGAGATCACTACAATTCATTCCTTGTAAAATTGATAGTCTATACAAAATAGTAAGGTGATGTGATACGTGTTTTGATTAGAAAGAAGATGACGACCTATCATAGCAAAAATGTTGATATGATTTCTACATTCATTAGATCGAGATAAGAATATTGATGATCAGAAGGATAGATAAGATGGCCTTTTATTAATGTACAGAGAAAAATAACAAAGACAACTTTTAGGTAGTTAAAAATCAACATGTGATTTATAATGGATTAGTAACACCAATTTATCAATCAATTTTAAAGAATGACCAGCAAAAGTCCACCACTTGAGAATGCGTGCTGTGATGGTGTAATGTAAGGATACAAATAATAAAATATATATGTTAAAGTCAATATAGACATATAGTTTTCTTTAATATGAAAAGTTAATATTTATGAACGAGTAGTCTAATAGCTTGTATTAACGAAAGAAGGCAACCTACGTAATACAACGCTAAAATGCCGGGTCAAATTACTACTGTACGTTTTTTTTCTTTTTTTTTGGTAAAGTATACGTGTAGTTTTCATTTAGTTATTATATTTTTATATGAAGTTGAACATATTTCAAATTTTTCAATAATACATAATTATATTAAAAATTTTATCATATAGCTTATGTCTTTTTGGATTTTTATAACATGTGTTATAATATTAATATGAAACATAACAGATAATTTAGGATGATATATGCATAGTTCACAAATGTTATTTCATAGTTTTTTTAATAAGTTTCTGCTTGCAGTTAATAAAAAATAAAATCAAAATGATGTTCTGATGACTTGATATGTTATATTACTTTTTGTATGTATATTGCACACATCAATGTTACAAACTTAACAAATATATTGTGTTATTATCCTTTGACACCTTTACGTTTACTTGCCCACGACAATGTGGCAAATTCTAACTTGTCATTTTTTTACTAGTGAATAAATATATTTATTGCTTTAACATCCTACTCTTAAAATCATTACAACTACATTCTACAAGATTTAAATTCTCAACCATTTATTTAGAAAGTACATAATTTTATCATCAGAATGTCTCGTTAAAGACAGCAGATTTAACTATTTAAGGGACAAACAACTGCACTTAAAGCGGACTGCAACAACATAATGGAAGTTTTACATTACTGATTTTTATAAAATTTTCATATCACTATAATTAGAGGTGTACAAATCAGGAAATTTGGTTTTGGAACAAGTTCGGTTTGAGTCTACAAAAATCAAAATTGGTTCCCGGTTTATGTTGAAACCGCTTTGGGTGAGGGAAATTAACAATTTTAAATCAGGTTGAATCAAGTGCAGACTGTAATGAAATCATGTTAATTTGGGTTATTGGGTTGAAACTGGTTTTACCATGCAGTTTTAAAAACCAATCTCAAACCTAGAGGTTGGATATAGTTGGAATCGGTATGGAGTGCAATCGGTTTGATATTGTATATACTCAATTTCTTATTTTCTTATTATCTATGTATATGTTACTAGGTACGTATGCTGTATGTATTAAGATGTTATAAAAACACTTGAATGATTACATTAAGAAATGTGCCGTCGAGATTGTAGTTTTATTTGGGATCATTTTTGTGTATCACAAAATCAGATTGACAGAACAAAATAATAATATCTTGTTATATAACTTTATAGATGGCTTATACTTGAGAGTAAGACTACTAAATTAAATTATTTGAGGTTTATATTATAAGATGGTATAGTTTGAAGTTCTTTTTATGAAATTTTTTAAGTGAAATTTTTACTTTTTAACCATTTATACTTAAAGTTATCTAATAGTAACCAGGGTCGGTGGCCCTATGGCTGAGGCTTTGCCTCTAGGAGCACCATTATGAAAAGGTTCAAGGTTCAAAGCCTGATAAATATAATATATAAGATGTAATTTAAAAATAAGATATATTTGTCGTTCCAAAAAAAGTTAAATGGCTATGAACCATTAAAAGATAGTTTTTTAATGATAATTAAGAGGCAATCAAATAGCTTTTTAGTCCATTTGCTTTTTTATTCATTTTAATAAAGTTAGTGAAGTGATTTTATATACACTTATTCTAGCGAAGCAAAAACATCGGATATAGATCTTATGGTTCGGTGTACAAGATTAAGGATCTTATTTGTAAAGATCTTATGTAAGATCGACCGCATTTGCTATATTAAATCTTAAGATCATAAGATCAAGTTAAAAACATAGCACTGATATATTTTTAAAGCATGATTAACATATAACATATTTTGCTTGCAAACTTACAAGTATAATTCATGAGTTTAAAATTACAAATAAAATTTTTTAAATGCTTATATAAATAATAGTTCGTAAAGATCGTAAACTTAAAATCAATGTGTATAATTTGCAGCCCTACCTGCACCCACCCCACCATGATGCTAGTTGTGAAAATTTATTGTTTTGTTCCAACTTTTTGCATGTTATATTGGGAGTCGAATGATGGTCAAATGCTTAAAGATGACGCTCTATATTTGTATACTATTTAATACATCATTATTTATTAATTACGTTTTTATAATCCAACCAGAAAATTCAACTAATGTCACTTTTAACTTTCAAATTTGTCATGGTGATCCAACCAAAATCATTATTAAATTACACTTGATTAACACTTGATTTTACTTAAAAATGTGCGTTTTTCATGTATAATTATCATTGTAAATGATATCAAATGAAGATAAAGCGTGAAACTATAATAATTATACAATGATATAATCAAAATGAAACTATGATTTTCATTACTCAAATTGTTAGTATTATAGATCATTGAAGTCATCATTCATATTACTAGAATCCAATTTCCTTTAAATAAATAATTAAAGTACTTATGCATTTCATTAAGCTTATTTGAGTTATATTGGGTCTTGGGTCGGATTGTTTTAGTTTCAACATTAAAAGGAATATGACAGCAGGGCATTAATAAAGACTAACAAATGGAAGAGCCACGCACCAATTTCTTTCTTTCATATAAAAATAGTCTATTAAGAAAAGGGCCTAGTTCACATTCACAATAATACAAGTGCCAGTTAATCATCATCAGACAAACAAACTAGGTCACTACCACCACCTTCTTTACCGTCAGTCATGTCCAACATCTCGGGTCGAGATGGCGATGACAAGGTATTTGGCGGATGAATACCGCCTTGTTTATCAGTGTCCATAACCGATTCAGGTGTCGGGCGGCTTAAAATATCTGGAGTTGGGTTATAAAGCCCGGTGTGGCTTATGGATACTGTTGGCATTGGTGGCAGTGATGATTGGGGATGTGAGGATGACATGGCTGGCGGGGTGCCTGGTTGATGCCAGGCGTATAATGGTGGTAGCTGAAACGATGCTGCTGGTGGTACTGGAACAGGTACTGATGCTGGCTGAGATGTAGTAGAAGGTGAACTTCTTGGTGAACTCTGAGCAGGATGGCTAGGATGATTTGTCGGGAAAGGTTGTGGTGTTTGTAATGGCACTTGTTGAGATGAAGTTTGAGACAGTGGTGAGCTGCTAGACGGGCACTGACTTGGCATCACCCTCTGGTCATGAAGAGACGGGGATGTTGAAGGCCTAAAAGGCCGAATATGTGGAGCTGGAGCTCGGATATCAGTTAATCGTAAGTGCCTGGAAGAAGGAGCAGCGGGGATGATGTCAGGCGGTGGTCTGCTAGCTCTGCTACTGGGAGCAATGGGGATGATAGGTCTGCTTGAGGGGGTGATGGGGTTGATACTAGGCGGCAGCGTTCTACTTGGTAAACAGGCAGGGTTGATACTAGGCGACAGCGTTCTACTTTGTATACTGGCAGGGTTGATACTAGGTGGCAGCGTTCTACTTGGTAAACTGGCAGGGTTGATACTAGGCAGCAGCGTTCTACTTGGTATACTGGCAGTAAATGGAGGTTTGTTCGGTGCATTGGTTGGGACGATGGTAGCTGGTAGTGGTTTAGTAGAGGGGTTGGTATTAGATAGTGGTGGTCTGGTAGACGGGATGGTATTATTAGATGGTGGTCTGGTAGGTGTGGTGGAGAAAAGTTCTGAAGACTGATTAACCATCTGAAGAGGTGGCTTCAGCCCTGTAACCTGGTGGCTTCTAGAAGATTGAGCTGGTGAACACGAAACAGAAACCCCATTGGAACACCCTTGCCTTTGGAGTTGAGGCAGATGCTGTACTCCTGATTGAATTACTGAAAAGAATTCTGTTAGAATTCTGTTAAAAATAAAAAGAGCACGAGGCTCCCCCATGCGCGGGGTCCAGAGGTGTCAAGCCACTTGGGCCTGATGTACACATTTTTACCATGCATTTCTGCAATAGGTTGTTTGAATGAGTAGAACCCATGACCTACATGGCAACAACCTTACTGTTGCTCCAAGGCCCGCTGTTAAAATTGAGATCAGTTATTAAAATAATGGAATTAATGTAAAATACCTTGAATTTCTGGAGGACTAATTGGGGACAGATCTTGGCACTTGGACCTAAAAGTTTCTGCCAATACTTTATTCATGGCCACTCTGTTGACATAAGTCTCAATTTCCTTCATTCTTGACTGAAATGCTACCTCTGCATCCTGATTTTTAACTTCATATTTCGCGTTGATCAGAGCAGTGATTTCTGCTAATTCCTTCTCGTGATCAGACTTTATCTTCAGCTTCTACAGAAAGACATCCAGAAGCATAAGATTAAAGGCATAGACCGAAACTTCTAGAAGCTAGTTAAAGTAAATTAAACAGAAGACCGACCATGTTGTCATGATATTTGACAATGGCGTTCTTCAATTCACATAATCTATGCATTTCAGCTAGAAGTGGGTCATAAGACTTCTTCCTTGGGGCTCCTTGGTTCGAGTTGCCAGAATGTTCACCATCCGACTGGCTTGACCCAAGCGGTATCACACCTTGATTTAGAACTTGTGGTATAGACTCCAAAACTAAAGGATTTTGGGAATCAAGCGTCTGTTCACCAAGATGTATATTAGATTGATCCTCCAGTGGTAAGCACGGTTCTACATCAGGCTGAAGTAGTGAAGCTTCTGAATTGGACTCATCAATCTGAAAAAAAAAATAGTTAAAGATCAAATGACATAAAAGTAAACAGGTAACTCTCTCAATTTTCTTGTGCAAGTAAATCTTACCAGATCATATGGAGAAACTAAAGATTGAACCAAATTATTATTGTTCTCGTCTTCTAGCGCATTTGATGTGTCAGCATTAAAGGTGTCAATTTCACCATCTTTTTGGTTGCAATCACCACCACCATCAGCATCATTATGATTAGATGGGCTATCTGAAATCTCTATTTTAACCTCTGGTATAGTATCTGTTGAAACAAAGGTTTTCTTTTGGTTGTCCGTTTGAAGTAAAAACATTTCTTTTGCTAATTCCAGCTTCAAGTACACCGAGTTCACTTCTTCTTCCTTACAACAGAAACCCAAGTGTTCAGTTGCAAGACTGATCGATCGCTTCCTATCAAGCTTGTGTTTTAACAGTTCAGAACCAATCCAACACTGGAACATCAGTAGTCTACTGTTAGTAAAATGATAAACAAAAAACAATAATAGAACTATTGAAGCATATATCAGTGTCAGAAAAGAAAGAAATTCAGACCAGGGATATTAAAAATGCATGTAACATGTTATCAGGTTCCTTGATGACACGATAATTATCAATAACATATTCGAAAAAATTTTCCACCATTGTCTTCACATCCTCCTGCATTTAAAATGAAAATCCAATTAAGCATGCTATCTGCTTCTAGTAAAGTAACTCATAACATCATAATAAGATAACAATAAAAAACATGGTTAGATATCAATAGCCCATGATTATATATTTTTTGACCAACATACCGACAACTTGAGGACTTCACAAAGTTTAGATACTTTGAGCTTCAATAGGTCCGGAAAGCTCATTTCCCCTGAAAGCATATGCGAGGATCTTAGATTTTATTTTCATAACATTTACAAAGAAAAAATCTGTAAATTAATAAAACTGTCAGTAAATTCACCTTCTTCTATCGCTGCCTCTGATGCAACAGGATCATTGACATTATTTGTAACTTCACCTTCCATTACTGGCTTCCATGCAACAGAATCAATGATATTATTTGTAATCTGACCTTCTTCTATTACTGGCTTTGATGCCACTGGTTCACTGATATTATTGGTAATCTTCCTACGCTTACGCCCAACATCATCGTCGTTGATGTTTGTTCTTTTAGGTGACTCCTCAAAATATTGTGGTCTTTTATTTGCCCTTTGCCTTGGAGTTGACCTAGATAAATACTTCCAGCATGGATCCCTTCCCACCAATATTTTTTTCCAAAATGTATGAGGTTGTTCTCCATTTGGCTCGTTAGGGAATGCAACACTTTTACCACATATTGGTTTAGCTCTTGTAATTTTGAGCTTCCCTGCATCCATGCTCTTACATTTATGAGAAATCAAGTCCAAAAACTCTTCCATTAGCTCATTCCACCAACATTCTTCAGAAGGAATATTTAAATCACTATGAAAATCATCAAGTTTTTTAAACAAATATGTAGCACCCCACATGAGTAACTCATCACTAGTACTCCTACTTATATTCTGCAACTTGGAATCAATAGTTACATTATGCTCTGCAAGTCTAAGAATCTTTTCTTCTAGTGTTAATGAAGTATATAACCGGAAAGTCATAATTTGTTCCGCATTTGAATCAAATGCTATTTTCTGTAACGCTCTTAAATCATTTGCAGGATTCCATTCACTGTCGAATAAGATTATAGCGTCTACTGATGATAATTTTATGCTTGAAAGACACGCACGATATTCAAGTAAGAATATAAATCTACCCATTTCTTTGTTGTTGAAGTTATTTAAAGCAATTTGCTTTTTTGAAGGAATCATTCCAACCCCACCTACTCGCTCATATGAATCTTCACCAAATCTTTGACGGACAAAATCGTCTAATATGTCACCGATTGAAGTCGAATCTTTTCCGGTTCCACTTAAGGGCTGAAAAACAATAACTACTCTGAGCTTGCGTTTTCTCATTTCAGGAAGCATAAGGTCTAGAAATTGTAATTTGCCACTTGCTTTTATGCCAACATCTAAAAACTTAGCTGGCTCCAGACCCTTGGTAAGAACTGCTTGTAGAGACAGGTCGACTATGTAGGGATGATCACAACACTACAAAAGAGAAACATAAAATTAACATAACGACATGATAATGTGCAGCAGATTATTCATCGGCATTAGCAACATTACCTTGCGGTTAGAAACAAGAATGTCGTAGAGGGCCCCAGTAGTATCACTTTTTGAGCATGCACTAAGAACCATAGCATTTGAAAGTAACGTGGAACAATATTGTTCAAGCTGCACATTGGATATCTGTACAGGAACCCAATATTCTACAAATTTAGATGAGCTGGATTTGCATTCATATGCAATAAGCTTAGACAAAGCTTCCTTCAGTTTGCTAATATCATCTAACTCAGTTTTTGTTATGACACCACAGTCTACCAGTGGTACCACATTAAGGTTGCTAACCTGCACCATGGTATAAGTGTATAACTTTATTCACTCTTTAAGCACATAAACTGATCATTTAAAGAGAAGAGGAACTTACACCTAGTGGACCACTGAAAACAAGTAATCTCTTATGAGTGGATATGCTCTTAATGTGACTAAAATGAGATGAGATATCTGGGCTCTGGGACTCGTCAACTATAACAGCTTGCCATTTCAAGGCTTTTAACACATTCAAATCCTGTAAAAGAACAGTTAGATGATGTGCAGATATAATTATGATCGGACAGAGGACATACCTTAACAAATGCATCAACAGGGTATAGAAGTAGTTGGAATGCTAGCTGACCACCTTCCTTTTGAACATGTAGCAGTTTGGAACCTGTTTCTTCATGTGTGTTCTCAATGGAAACTTTTAAGGCGTTAAAAGCTGCTATTTTTGAGAACATAGCCTCCCATTGTAATAGAGATTCAGATCTTGCTATTAGTAGAAAAGGCAGAGATACAGACTTCAACGAGAGAATAAAGAGACCGATCCTTGTTGTTCGTTCCTACAAGTGTGATACGCACATCCATTATTCCCTTCACATGCTTCGAAATGTAATAAAGCATATTTATAACTAACTAGCTAATTTAAATATCCAAATGACATAATTAATAAAAGCTTCGGAGATCACCTGATCATCAAAAACTATGCTGGTCTGTCCTTTGGTCCAAGCATCATGCAAGTTCTTAGCATAGCATGAATGGGTATTATCCATTCCAGATAGACATCCAGCAGAAACAGTTGAAAGTTTTAGTGGTATTTCCTCAACCTAAAGAAAAAGCAAGAGTGGATTGACAAACAAAACCTTGTGGACGTGTTTTTGCAGTCTCATGAGTCATGACAAGTAAAAAGGTTAAGACAAACCCTATCAGTATTTGATGGTGTTTCTTTCTTTGCATTTCCATGTTGCTTTTCATAATCTTTAATGAGGTTATGACCTTCAGGTGAATCTAAGACAGATATATTTTCTGATTCCCATGTGGCTTCCTCATAATCAAGGCCTTGCCATTGCACAAGCCACTCATAATGGTAATTCAAGATCTTCACTGTATTCTCTTGACTCTCACATACTGGCTCTAGAGACAATAATAATCTTTTATTCAACAGCTGATGTGGCATGGTCCATTCTTCATTCCACTTCATCTGGAAAAGGACGTGTTATCTCATAAAATGAAATGTGAAGTATAACAAAAAAAGAGAAAATAAGGAATGTCGATCGTAATGGCAAAAGAATAGAAGCTTATTTACCAAGCCATTTTTGCTATAACTTTCCACAAGCTGTGGAGCTTCAAGTAGCAGCTCAGTTTCTGTTATCCACTGGTTGTGAATATGTGCAAGACCTTTGTATTTAACAAAATACTGCTTCTGTTTCTGCAAACCTGAAAGAGAAATGATGTGCTAAGAATAGTTAAATAAAGCAAGATTCAAGACACATTCATGTGAAAATTGCTCGGACAAGATGTGTTTATTTCAAACCTTCGGCTTCAGAGACCTCCACTTCTCTAGTATCCCAAATTGACTCTGTGACTAAAGGAAGGTGGTAACATCTGTTACATGTAAAGTGAGTGTGATCAAAGGGCTAGTAATTAATTAGTCGTTAAGTGATTAATCTTCTTAATGACAAACATAACAATCATTTATTATAAACGTAAATATGAAAGCAAAACTTCGTAGTAACTAGTTTAATAGTTATTAAATTTCTGTAAACTTAGATACTTTCAGTGTATTATATAATTTGGTGTGTTTGCAAGCACGCATCCAATCTTATTAAATAGAAAACACACTAGCAATGGTTGGTCAAGTAAGGCACAACAACCACGTATATTGAGGGAATTCTAACAAGAATAGAGCGCTAAACCAGGAAAGTTATTAAACCTGTGATTTGTAACCACTATACAATTTTTAAAGGTAGGATAATCACAAGCACTATAAAACAACAACTAGATGAAATCAAAGCTCCCATTCTATTTTAATTAAAATAAAGGCATCTCACATTCTCACCTATGGACTAACGGTGATTGCTGGAACAACGAAAGAGAAGGCTGTCATATCTTTAATCAGTAATATTCTTCAGGATGACACCCATATTTTAAAGACTAACATCAATAGAGCTGGTGGTTATCATAACAACAAAGATAAAGATAAAGCTACTACATATCCTAATTTAATTAAACTAAACTTTGTTCTCAAAAGTGTTGAGCAGAGCTTGTAGTTGAGTGCCCTTCTAGCACTCGATAAACTACGCAAGGACTAAGTTGAAGCTGAAGCAGACACATTATCAGTTCAGTTTAATATATATTATACAATTATTAAAATAAGACTATGTAAGCATAGGAGAATGAAGTTTCTTGATGCACCACCCAAATTACACTGATAAACATTGATAATGTGCACTTTTTCACTGTCATGGCGTTTAAGTGTTTAACCAGTATTAACTAGCAATATAGATCCTCATCATCTTGGACGATAATTAGCCATGGCACAAACTAGGGTTTGAGTAGATAAAACAAGAGTTGTATATATTAAGGCATATAATTAGAGGCTTACTAACCGTAGCTTTTTGCAAGCAATGCACTTGCTTGTGTCGGTCCTTGACGCACTGTTATTCTTTTCCACAAATTCAGCTACAGCACCTGCTTCACATAGAGTCCTATCCTAGTACAAACATATAAGGAAGAAACCTGAATGACTAAACTACCATATATGACAATAATTATGCTTAAAATATGCCATTCAATACATTATCATTTTGAAGTCACTTTGTCATTTTGATACTAAATTGTGGAAGAAAAGAAACATGTCCTACTTGTTCTGGATCAACGAATCCGTCATTTAATGATTCTTTTTTATCCAATGTCCTGCTTTGTCCTATAGAAGCTTTCACAGTAGATTCTCCTCCATCACTATCATTGCAATCATCATCATTGTCATCTTTATCTTCCACAGACTTTGAGCTATCTGGTTTTTCGACCTCTGTATCAACATCAATGTCCCAAAATAAACTAAAAACATGATTCCCACTTATTCGGACCAACCACAGCATAAATGAATAAGACAAATATCATAATTTAGAAAACTGTTGGCTAAAAGCAGTACCTTTGCAGCTACTGCTGCTGGAATTAGCTTCAGGCGACCTTTCTTCACTTTCTTTATCATTATCATCACCTAAATCCCACGAAACAAAAGTGTATTAACAAATTTTAAGATTTTAGTATCATATGAAAACAGAACATAAGTTGACCCACCTTCTTCAGTTCTTCCTCGTAGAGGTTTAGATAAGCCCTTATTTATGCAATTGCCCATTCTCTTCCTTTTCCTACCATCATTTACAACTGCTTCCATCTTTGAACTCATATTTGATGTAGCTGGAGATACTGGACTCCTACTTCGAAGACTGGCAGCTGAAATACCCACATCAGACTTCTTGTGTCTATCATATGTCTTTGTAGGACTTGTTGTATTTTGTTCATGAGTTTTCTCTGATTTCCCCTTAGTAGGAGTTGCACCTGACGGTTTCCTCTTTTCCAATCTTTCAGACTTACGGGTATTAATCGGATTTTCTTTAACTGAACTTTCTTTTGTTCGTTTCCCCAATGATGTTTCTCTGGATGACCTTCTTGAGCTAGAAGCGGGAGATGCATCCGCTGTTATAGTTTTCTTCTTTGACTTGTTATTCTCTTCATCCTTAACTTTTTGATTTCGACGGTTGTCATTTGCCATCATGCCAACTCAAAGAAAGTGGTCAAACCTAGAGTCAATCCAATCTCACCACTTAAAACATAAGATGAACAATCTCAAAAATAGATTTTTAACACTTAAAAAGTCGAAAGACATCTTAAAACTTAATCCTTATGCATTACGCCCAAATAAACCCTAAAAATTTACACAACACAATAATGCCATACTCATGGCACAAAAACCCTAACATTGCGACATATGTAGCGCAATGGCACAGGTCAAATTCCAGTATGAACATTCGAAAACCTAATTCAACAATTTACTCTAATTTCACGAAACCATATAGAAAACAATTGATCGAGACGCATAACAATATGAAATCCACCAGATTAGTAGTGTGTATGTATGCAAATGCACATATCAGAAGAAGAAGATCCTACCGAAACAACATCAAGAACAGAAGAAACAAAAATACAAGTGGAAACAACAACTTACACAACAAAATCACAACGATGGGAGACAAACTAACGTTCGATAGGTTAGGGTTTTGGAAGATCGTGAGTTTTTTCAACTCAACTCGAGATTATCGACAAAAGCAGCATATAATATTATCAGGCATAGACGCAAGTTACACACAGTTCGGAACCTTGATCTCTGGCTTAAACAAGAAAGTACAGGAGGGTTTCTTTTGTGGGTTACAAAACTTGTGTTGTGCATTTTTCGTTTATTTGAAAGGGTGACTCGGATAAATATTAAAAAAAAACTTTAAAAGTGTTTTAATTAATTTATTTAAGTTTAAAAATTGTTTCAATTTAAACATTCAACATAACTATAAATTTTGAACATGTTTTGAAGTATTTATTTTTTGTTTCAGATAAAAAATATTTTTTTCTTTCTTTAGATGCCGATGTGAAGTGGTGACGTGCATTTGTGTTTCGGTATCTTGTCTGATACCTGAATGTAGATAAAAATAACAATGTTGTAATGATATATTCATAATTTTATAAAACATCAAATTCTAAATATATACGAGAAAATTAAAATTCAACAACAAATTATGAGTGTGATGAAAAACAAAATAGACAAGTATAGAATGTAAAGTATGGATTTAGCTAACTTTTAGTGGTTAAGATGTACATTTTCAAAGTTATATGTGTAAATTAAGAATGTTGACGCAAACGTTGTAGCAAGCGTGCATTAAAAACTGTATAAAACAAATAATTAACGTATCACCACCACAACCCACCACCATCACCAACATATCAATTAGATACGGCTATCAGTAGAGCATCTGAGATTATCATTTTATTTTTTCAGTTACTGTTCCTGTTGGCTTCCCGATATGAATCTATATATGTAAATAGACAACATGATTTGAAGGGGGGTTCTGATGTGGTGGTCTTCGAGGGTGGCCAACTATGTGGGATTCGACAATTTTGTAAATATTGGGTGGGATAACATCTCATCATATATCAAAATGTACCACATATGAAGTTATAGAAATAGCTGAAATAAGAAGTATGATTGAAAACTTCAATTTTCAAAAATCCAATTAAATTGTTGTTGCTTTGTGTACGTGTAGATTTGCTCATACTTTGGGTCTTATAAGTGATGGTGGTTGGCAAAAGTTTATTAAATAGGCAGGTGTTGGTGGCGGTGACCCATGACGAAGTAGAATATGACAGGTTGTGATTTGGTTATTGGTGGTATGGAGGTGTCACGTAGGTAAAGGATGATAGGGACTACCGGTGACAGATCAAAGTTGTGGTATTCTTTCTCGATCCAAAGGGAATAATTAAGAGGACGATGGTGTATCGGTTTAGGGGCTTCACGAAAGAAGAAAGATAAAAGGTGAGATCCATGGAAGCTACGATGAAGGTAACAGAAGGCGGTATGACGATGCTGAAGGGCAAAGGATGGTGGGGTGTGGCTTGGTGGGAGGAGGTGGTATGGAGATGCATGCGTTGGTGTATCCTAGATGAGCATATAGAAACAAGTAACAAAAAAAATTAATATTTGTTAGCCAGAAGGACTAAAACTAAATTATGCTAATTCTTCACTGTTTAGACCAAATTTGGTAATAATAAAGCACCAATAACCAAACAAGGGGTATCCTAGATGAGCATTCGACAAAAGAATAAGCTTATGCATTGTAAGGACGATAGTATTGTACGTAAAGGGTTACAAAAGTAAAAATGGAATGAATACGTGAGGCATTTAAGGCCTTTACTTATATCACTTTTTTATCTTTGGCTTTCTTGGTCGGGATCTTGAAGGATTTCCAACCACTATTTCAAGATGATCGCGCTCATGATTTTCGGTTCAGTTGCTTTGGTCGGTAAATAATTTTTTTTCATTCAATTTATTTACTGCCTGTTATCGTGGAAATGACGACTTCTTGAATAGGCCTCTCATATGTCTTAATCACCTTTCTCAATACCTAAGAGTCAATTCTTGAAAAGTCGCTATCAAATAATGAAGGTCTTATTCGATTCCCCCTCACCCAGTTGTCTTTGGTAAGAAGGTCGATGAATGCGCTAAACTTTACATCGTATTTCATCAAAGCATATAACATATACTACACAACCAACATTTGAGTAAAGAATGATAGTGATAAGAGATGAGTCCCACAACATGGTTTATATTCTATTCTATCCCAAGACAAAATTATCCTAATATAATTTAAGCCGTTATCGTTAAATAGAAAAAAAGAAATACAGTAGCCACACAAAGACTTATAGGTGATGCGAATCCGATATAACAAAAGAGAAAATAAAGCAGTTATGTTGCTAGAGTATAGACTTTCTCATTTGTATGCATAAACACAAGCATACCGAGACCAAATATCGGAGATATCATGTATTTGGGCCACATCTACATGTTTGATCATAACTAAATCGTGTTTTTAGTCGCACGTACACAAGTACAAGGAACAAGTGTGTTGTGTGATGCCTAAGGAGCTGAGTTTCCTCCGGAGTTCATCAAATACCCATGCCTATTAGTTAGCATGGTTCTGCAGGATCCAAAAACCATTTTAAAACTAGTTTGCCAGTTTAAGTAACAAACTAATTTCCATTATGTTAAGGGTCAAATCATATATTTAATTTTATTATAGAGTAAAATGCCATTTTAATACTTAAAATTTGTTGAATTTGTCATTTCAATCCAATAATTTTTTCTTGTCATTTCATTCACCGTAGTTTACCAAATGTTTTCATTTTCATCCACTCCAATAACTCCGTTAATATATCCATTAAATATGAGGATATTTTAGTCTTTTTCAACACCCTAATTATACAATTAAAACAAATTAATCAATTAATATTTGACTAAAACTAAAAGAAAAATATAAAACGACTAGTGAGACCGAACATTTCAATTTAACAGCTTTGATTAGCGCTAATTCATGTTGTTCGATTGAAGTCTACTGTGAAATTTTAATGGATCTTCACGTTTTATTTGAATGTTGTTCGATTGAGATATATATTATTGTCATATTTTCTTTCATTGGAGATCAGTTGTTACATTCGAACAAACATGATAATAGCGGACTTCAATCAAACAAATCGTGACAACAGACCTCAATCAGATAAAAGTATACGTCAAAACAAAATGTGAATGCTAATTGAAATCTCACGGCAGACCTCAATCGACCAACATGAGATAGAGTTAATCGGAACTTTTAAATCGAAGCGTCCAATGATCTCACTAGTCGCTTCATATTTTTTTTAATTTTAATTAAATATTAATTGATTAATTTATTTTAATTGGATACTTAGGGTGTTAAAAAAAGACTAAAATACCCTCATATGTTGTGGAGAAAATGACAATTTGAAAAACTACAACGACTGAAATTAAAAAACAAGTTTTTAGATTGAAATGACAAATTCAACAAGACGCGAGGGATGAAAATGTTATTTTTTTTATATGATAAGTGATGCATAACGACCTAAAATAAATACATAATTAATTACTTTTGATTTGACATAAACACCCTTTTGCCTTTGATTCGGTTAGGAGAAACCTTTAGATATTTCTTTAGATATTTCAGGAAACATAACTTTTGCTTAATATGTTAAAATGCTACTTTGATGGAAAAAGTTAACATCTTGCACACATATATATTAACTTTGAAAAGGTTATTTTCCACTAATGGATCTCATTATATGAGGAATCTGCATGGAATAATGCATTTTTTAAAAAGTTTTCATGGGGGTATAAAGTGGTTCAACGAAATGCCCAAGTTACCAGATAAAATATCAATTTACTAGCATTTTTGTTTGTTAAAAACAAACTTACATTCCAAATAATCAATTAAACTATTTTATATTATTCTAATACTGAATTATCAATTGTAAAAAAAAGTTCTAAAATCCGAAAAAAGTAAAAACATAGTTCAAACCAAATATTTCAAACTGATTTAAGAACCATACCCTTAATCAACTATATTCACAAAATAAAGGTTTTGAGCCTGTTTTTTCTCGTTAGAGCAAACTCTCTATCCGAAAATAAACGTAAGGTTACTGTCCCTCGGACGCTATTCTTATGAGCGAAATATTACTGATACGTCTAAATTTAAGATTTCCATGATATCATTTATCAAATTGTTTGCAATCTTGCACTACAAAAGACAATATTGCCAAATTTAGAAATCAAAGAGTAGGGTTTGTGAAAGGAACCTCCATCTTTAGTAAGAAGTACAACGAATAAAGAAACCCCCTTTCTTTTGCTTCTTTGCAGCATTCAGCAAAAGCTTGTGTTTAACATCTTCCACCATTCCATTTTATCTTCTAGTGACACTTTTTCTTATTGCGACAGCCGCACGCCATCGCCAATAAAACCAAAAGCTAACCGACAAAATCGTGTATCAACTGACCTCCAAAATGTTGCTGAAGCTGTTGAACATGTTCAGCATTTTGTCTCAGACCCAAAGTAAGTGAAACGGGCCCCAACCTGGTTGTTGCATCGAATGTGGCTCGAGGGTACGGCATGATGCTCATGAGCCGGTCCATGCCAGATAGAGGAATCTGGTATTGATCAGGTCTAGCTTGCTTCTCATGGTCTAGTAGTTGGTCATGTGGTTCGTCTACTGTTGAGTTTACATGACTCGGGTTCCTTGAACTTTCTGGTGGTTGTGTGGTTGACAACGGGCTCATGTCCATCCAGCCAGGGTCTTGACCATCTGGCTCAGGGTGAGATGAGCTTCGTTCGGCTAAGCCTTTGGTTTCAAGGGCGTGGATTTCTTCGACCATTGGTTTCCATATTCGGACTCTTGCGTTTATGAACCAGTTGGAGACCTGATTCAAAGAATGTTTTAGTAGCATATAGCACAAATACTTTAACTTTGTCTTTTTGCGTTAAGTATCCAAATTTGACACCAAAGGGCTTGTAGCCTGACAGTATCAAAGTATGTAATAAATATATATTCTTTACAAGTGGTTGAGGGTTCTAATCCAGTGATGGACGTCAGTCTAACTTGTGATTAGAGGGTACTTGAGTTAAATGTATTAAAAAAATAGTAACCATGTTTGACCCCACAAAAGTCAAAGATTGCTAACCTGATTTCTTGTTAAGCCAGTTTGAGTTGCTAACATATGCTTGTCTGCATCTGAAGGGTACCTTCACATAGTAAAACACTACAATCAAACTTTATGTACATGATATAACCATTGTTTCTACTATAATAAACACTAATGCTTCAACAAAACAAGTCAATAAAGCTTTGATATATTTTGTTGCATGCTAACACTAACACCTTAAAAAAAATCAATCATTCACCACTTGCATATGATGCAACTAGTGAATTCATTTAATCTTTCTTTTGATCATATTACAAAGGCAATAATATAACTAGAGAGAAAAGGAGAGTTACGGGTGAAGGAAATGGTCGAAAAGCCAAGTTTTAAGCACTGCGATAGCTCGTTCTGGTAGACCTCTCTGCGGCCTCCACACAGGTTGCTGTGGTACGAAGAATCCACCCGCACCACCACCAGATTTTACACCAGAACTACTTGTTGCATTAGCATCAACAGCTCTACTAACTGTGGTAGAAGAACACAATCCCTCACCCACCATTTTCCTCATTTGTGACAGTTGCTCCGAAATCACATTCTTTACATGATGAAAGTGTCGCGCGATGGCCTTAAGAGCCAAACAAACATAAGGTGTAGCTGCACTAAGTCCCGCAACCGTCTCAAAAGATGAAATCACCATCTGCATTTGCTGCAAGTACTGCTTGTACCTTCTGCAAACCTTGTGAAACAAACAAATCCAAACTCAAATCAAGAAATGGAGGACAAATAAATGATCATTAGAAAGATATAACAGCATGTGTATCATCCACTAAACGTTAGAAGTGTGACACCAAGTGGTGTCTACTGGTCCCTCACTAAAAGTGTGATGGATTTGAAAGTTTATTAGTGACAAAAGAGTGGGGTAATCTACAGTTCTAGTTTCTTTAATCTGTCTCCTAATTGCAAGAAAATCTGAATGATTGAATTTACAAAAACTATAAAAATAACAATGAACAACTCAGTTGGTAAGCAACTTAGAGGATTGTGTTCCGTCACTAATAAAAAAAATGATTTTTTAGTGAAAGATTTAGTCACTAGGGCTGATCCAAAGAGAGCTCAAAAACCTTAGGTTAAGATCCTTTTTTTAATAAATGAAAAACTTTAAACATATTTTATACATATCGTTTTTCTACGATGTCAACTCTTATTTTTCTCATTTATTTGAGCTCCTTCATTATCTTTTATTTCATATTTATATCCATCATCTACTCAGGAAAGTCAACATTCAATTAATATTTAACTTATCAACGGTCTCCCCACAAAATGTGGGGGGAAAGACCGCGTACGTCTTCCCTTAAATGGGACGGACCCTCCCTGGACCCTGCGAAAACGCGGGAGCTCTTTGCAGCACCAGGTACGCCCTTTTTAAATGTATCACATGTACCAGATCAAAGATCTCTTATATGTTTCTTTTTATACCATCTGTAATAACTCAAATCTAAATATGTATATCAATACCCATAATCAATGTAGTCACAATTCAATTTCAATATCAAGAATAGTTGTACATTAACATCATAATCATCATTTTAGTTTGAGTTTAAAAGTCAACCCGTGTAACACAGGAGATTCTCACCTATACAAATAAACATGCACAAGTATATATAAAACAAGATCTAACGGGCAAATTAAGTTCAGATGAAGATGATATTATTGATTAGCATCTTACCTCCTCCTGCATATACAATAACCTAGCCTTTTTCCGGTGAAATTCGGGTCGGAGAGACTCACCACCGGAGCTATTCCGACGACTAACATATTCATCAGACTCACCATATGAACCAACTGGACAATCAGAAGCCCTACTCATTTCTTCTTCAAGAATCTTATGCGAGTAACCATCATGACATGTTTGATTCATCTCCTGATACCCTACATCACAACTCCCATTCAACAGTTCTTGTGCAGGCTTAATATACTTCGAATTCTTCAAAATTGTAGCATATCCGGTGAACGGACCCAACGGGCCCGTACTCCGGTGAGCAAAAGGTGAAACACCCATGAAAGATTTGGAATCCGAATGCAGTAAAGGATCCGACTTTAGAGGGTTTGGGCCCGAATGCAAAATGGGTTGATCGTCTTTAAGCTGTGGGACTGATGAAAGTGATAAAGACAACCCTTGAGTGCTCCGATTACCCTCTTTCACCGCCATTGTCGTTTGTTCTCGATGATCGTTGAAGGTTGATTCATCGGAATTGTTCATCCAGCAAGGAATTGACGGGTTTATCCCCGAACCGTTCTTGCTTTGAGGAGGTAGTGCAAGAGTTACATGATCTTGTTGAAGGGCATTGTGGTAAAACGGTGAAGAACTGTAGTTGTGTGTTTCTTGATGGAATCCATAGCTTGAACTTATGCTCCGGTGATCGATAACACTCATCGGAATCGCAGTTGTGTAGCTTACAGCATTCCAGTGATCATTAGCAACTTCTTGTGGGTATGAAAGATTAGCATAAGAATCTTGATGATCATGAGACACAAAACCATGGGGTGAAGGCTGTAAAAGCTGTGGGTTTCTAGCGATTGAGGGGATGATTTCTGAAGGTAAGACATTGGGGTTGTATAAAAAGGGTTGTGGTTGTTGTTGATGGTGGTGGTGGTGGTTCAGGTCGCCGGAGTTTTGTTGAAACCTGAGTTTATGTCGCCGGTTTTTCTGAGCTACATGAGATTCCACCCTCAGATTGTTCATCTCCATCATCAATATACTTTAATGATTCCTGCATGGAGGTGTTAATATTAATAGAATCTGAATGAATTGAATTCATCAGTTGAAATACAAATAAACCTAACTAGTGATATCACATCATTCAGTAAAACACACAGCAGCACAACCAGTATATTAAATGAAACTCATAAAGAACGACAGTAGTAACACTACACCAAACACACAAACACACGTACACACAAAATCAAAATCAAGATCAAGATGAAAACTTTGAAATCTGGAAAACCCACATGAGAAATTCAGTGAGTGGGTTAAAGATCTGATTCATCAAGAATGATGATCTTGAAGTTGTTCTCATGATAAATTGAAGTGTGTGTAAGCTATAGCTTGTGTGTTGAGTTGTGACAAGTTATTTACCTTTGAAAAGACATGTGTGACGGAAGTTACTTTTGACGTTTGAGGCTGGCCGGAGAGAGGGGATTGGGCACCGTGTGCGGCGGAGGAGTGGGTGCTGAAAGTGGCGTAAGTGACAGGCGAGGGTGGGGAAGAGATATTTGTGGATGAAAGAGAGAGAGAGAGTATAGTAGTATAGGAGGACAATGATTACAAAGGTGATAATTTCCAGTTGGCTATTTAGGTGTCTCTTGATGACCTAAATAATACTGTGTATTTGTACTCTCGTTAAACCAGCTTTGATATAATCATATTTATCGTAGGGTTATCTTTTTTTTTTGGAAAGGCTGAAATTTTATTAAAAAAATTGAGCAAGAAGCTAAAAATACAAATCATATACCATTATAAAGAAAAGTTACACCAATTATGTCACTCGACATTCAACGAAGTAGCCCTATATTTTAACCACCAGAACACATTTATTTTAATGTTTTTCACCACCTTAGTGACGTCTGTGTACTCCCTTTGAAAATCGCATCGTTCCTTGCCCTCAAATAAACCACACAGTCGCCAAGCCAATGCAATGCTTTATCTTTCCAGTCGTTGAACCTAAATCCGAACCAAGAATTATCTCTTCACAATGGTGAACAGTACCAGGACCGCCAGACGGGAACTTGCACCAACTATGTATTTCTGCCCAAACTGCTATCGCAAACAGACAATTCACTAAAACATGATCTGCCGATTCTGGAACACCAAAACAAAAATTACATTCGATGAAAGGTTGAACAACTCCCCGCTCGGCCATCGCCACTCTCGTTTGAATCCTTCCCATTTTCACTTTCCACGCAAATCCGTTTATTTTCAATGGAACCCAAGAAATCCAAGGAATAGGTGATAAATCAAGCACAGAGTGATTCGCTTCAATTATCGATCTTAAAGACTTCAAAGAAAAATCACCAGAGTCATCGCCCAACCACTCCCAACTATCTTCACCATTGTGGGCATTAAAGTTTTGTAATAATTTTATGAGTTGTGAGAGCTCCAGATTCTCCATATCCGAAAGATTAACCCTTCCCCACTTCCAATTCTATGATTTATCGTAGGGCTATCTTAATCGGATCTGTCCATTCGTTTTTTAGCTGATCTCTTATTTGGAAAGTTATGAGTTTGTCATTATGTCAGTGGGTCTTTAACGGCTAATTTGATGCCCTCAATGACCTAAAATAATATAGTGCAAATGGAATGACTTTAAAACCATACTAGAGTACAACCCGACCATATTCTGTACGGCGTTTGATTGTTAGTTTATTTTTATACGATGACCATAGTCGTTGTTACCTGGTGGTAAAGTGATAAATATTTTAACTAAAAGCTATGATTTCAAATCATTTAAAACACACGTGTGATGATTTTATAAGTAGAGTAGATGTAAGTATTTGTGAAGTGTAATTAAAAAAAATTATCTTAAAACAAATTGTTGTGTGGTTTGATTATAAAAAATATCTTTGGAAGATCACAAGTTGAAAACTTCAAACCAATTTAAAGTAAATATTCATTTCTATCATTTGAGTCCCACATTCGTGAAAGAATAAAAGCATCCAAATTATTAATTGGTTTGTCATAGTCGGCTCTTTAAATTTTCTTTACCGAGTTAGTAGTTACTGAACTGTATCAAACTGTTTGATATATAATATATATACTCTACAAAGATTAGAACAAGCCAAACCAAATCATTACATTTTATGTCGTGTAAATGCTATAAATTACTTGGTCCTGAATTGATTTAAGTAGGATTTTACACATTATTAGGTTTGGTTAATATTACTTTACATGAAGTTGGTACTTTAAGTTTTACTTGCTAAAATACTATCAAACTGGTCAAACTGTTTGAAACAGCTTGGTATGTGCTTTAATTTTTAATATAATAATGTTACGTGTCTACTGGAGTTTACTTGACTGATATTTGCACCAAAGGTTTGTTATTCTCTTGCTTTGACATTTTTCAGTCCAAACTTCGTATTGTTGTATGATGTTCCCCAAATCCCTAATTGGTTAAATTTGGTTTGTATTAGTAGTTTCTTTTACATAAAAGTGTTAGGAAAACACATAAGTGCATTAGAGTTAATCTATGAAAGACGATTGAAAAAAAATACTAGTACATTGTCTTTACCCTAACAACGCAAATCTCCATCTTCACTGTGTGTTCCATCCCATTCAATTTGGGATCATGATTCTTAATCCAATCCACGTCTTGACGGGCGAAATCGTGATGCTTATTCCGTAACAGATAATCGAAAGCCAATATCGCTTGGACAATCGGTTAAACACAACACTTTTATATCTTCCTACTCTAATAAAAGGGTATGTCAGATGACACGTGTCAACACCACGATCATTCTCACCAAAATTTTCCCGCCTCTCTCTTCTATTAAATAATTACCTTAATTACTAATAATATTATTTAACACTTTTTTAGATTTTATAAATTAATAAAGAGATCTATTTATTAATGTTATTTCTAAATAAATAATTTTTTATAAAATAATAAATTATTTAAAGCATAAGACTTTTTAAAAAAATATGAAATATTTAAAATTGGTATTTTCAAAAAGTTATTTTTTAAAACCAAAAATAATTAAATTTAAGAGTTAT
>BJCO01386634.1:0-12999 GCA_018326465.1 Flaveria floridana | reverse complement strand
CTATGTGTTCCAGCCCCAAAATCGTTCAAAAATGCGTAAAAGAAGGGGTCTTAGAACTCACATTGTGTTGTTGGGTATGACTTCTTCGAAATCCGTAGCCGTGAGGTCTTGTACCGCGTATCAGTCTTCTTCTTCTTGTTCTTTCTCCGAAATCTCATGGTCTGCTCTTTCTCTCTCTAGAACGCTTCAAAGATTTGGGGGTTGTGAGGAAAAGAGTGGGCAGCCTTCCCTATGTATATCAGATATTTTCTTTTCTTTGTACTTTTTACACAAACCCCCCTTCTACTTTTCTTTTCTTTTCCTTTCCTTCCTAAATTCTTTCTTTTGTTTTCTTCTTATTGTTTCTCTTTGTCTAGTCAAAATTTCGGGTGTTACAGGAGTCCTTATCAGACATATCCAGAATCTCAAGGACAAGAGTATTAAACTCTTTGATGTAGTCCTTGAGGGTGCCGGTTTGTTTTAGTTTACGTAACTGGCTCCTTGCTTCATTTTCAGCGTTTCCGGATAGAATTGTTTCTTTAATTCCCTAATGAAGTCAGCCCAAGTGTGGAGGGTGCACATACCTCTTTCGATCTCTCCATGCTTACGTCGCCACCATAATCCCGCGGTGTCCTTCAAGTAGAGCGTGGTTGTCTTGATCTTGGTAGCATCGTCGGAGATGTTCACACCATCAAAGTATCGTTCCATCTCCCATAGAAAGTTGTCTACAGCCCTCGCCTCGCGCTTGCCAACGAAGGGTGTTGGTTTAGGGACTTCGGTCCTTGGTGCGAAGTTGACGATGTTGCCTCCTGCTGTGGCCACGACTTTGCTGTAATCATTCACCTTTGCTTCCAAGCCGATAAGGTTGCGATGTGTGTCAGCTGAAAGCTCATCCATGTCTTTTTGAACTTGTTTGATTGCATCCTTGATAGCCTCTCTGACTGCATTGTTTACTATGACCTTTACTTCTCCACGAAGTACCTCAATAGTAGCCCTAAAGTCTTCCCTAAGTTCAGGGAAGTCAGTCTCCAAGCTTTCTATTCGTTGTAGCTGATCGTCAACTTGGGTTCCAAGACTTGTCATTGCTGATTCCAATTCAGCAACTCGTCTTTCTAGGCTCTTGTCCTTTGACACCCCATGATTCTTTTTGCTTATATGGAAAGTTCCTTCCCGACCACGATTCTCTTCTCCTCCAGCAGCGCTTGTGACCACCATCTTCTCCGATTCAGTCGCCATCCCAATGAATCGACGTGCTCTGATACCACTTGTCATGGAGTGATTCCCAAACTCTCGTGCGGCACTTAGTCACTGTACTAAGTCAGCCCTGATCTTGACTAGATCACCAAGTTAGCAGCGAATCAACGACTTGTAGAGATTGTAAGAAGGATCACAAGAAAGCTTGAAAGAAAGATCACTTGTATTACTTGAGAACTTGTATACAAGTAAGCTTGATTACAACACTTTGTGAAGTGCTCTTCAAATGATCCATCACCTCTTATTTATACTTATGACCTTAAGTCTAGAAATTTCTTAATCTAGATTTTTCTATTCTAAATATCTAAGATATTTACTAATCTAAATATCTTAGATATTTAACTAATCCAAAATATCTAAGATACTAACTAATCTAATATCTAGATATTTCTTTGTATAATATCTAGACATTTTACATTGTTAATATCTAAGTATTCTAGAAATTACCCAAGTCTATGGGTCTTGCGAAATGTGGCTGAAAATCTGGTGTTCCCGAAGAGTTTATTGCGAATTTAAGCGGGTCGTGACACTATGTTTCACATAAGAAGTTCATAGTTTATGAAATGGATGTAAAATGTTCCTTCTTATATGGTAAAATTGATGAAGAAGTCTATGTTGCCCAACCACCAGGCTTTGAAGATCCTAATTACCCACACAGGGTATACAATCTTGACAAAGCTTTGTATGGTCTTCATCAGGCACCAAGAAAGTGGTATGAAACATTATCTACTTTCTTGCTCAAACATGGTTACAAAAAGGGAATCATTGATCAGACTCTCTTCCTTAAACATGATCATCAAGACCTCTTGGTTGTCCAAATCTATGTAGATAACATTATTTTTGGATCAACAAACAAGAGATTGTGTGAAGGCTTTGAAAGTTTGATAAAATCTGAATTTCAAAAGAGTTCCATGGGAGAACTAACATTCTTCCTTGGTTTACTAGTTCATGAGAAACCAGATGGCATATTCATCAATCAGGAGAAGTATGTGCACCAAATCTTGAAGAAGTACAACCTTGCTTACACTTCTTCATGCAAAACACCGGCATCAACAATAGATAAGATTGTACTAGATCCTAAATTGAAGTCAGTTGATCAAAGATTGTATAGATCAATGATAGGATCTTTAATGTACTTAACTGCCAACAAACCTGATATAATGCTTGTTGTGTGTATTTGTGCTACGTACCAATCAGACCCAAAAGAGTCACATATGAATGCAGTTATGAGGATTTTCAGATACCTCAAAAGGAAGCCAGCTCTTGGACTTTGGTATCCTAAAGAAGGAGACTTTAACCTTTATTCATATTTTGATAGTGACTTTGGAGGGTGCAACAACAACAAAAAATCCACAACCAGTGGATGTCAATTGATAGGACCAAGACTTGTTTCATGGCAGTGCAAAAAGCAAACGAATGTGTCAGTATCCACAGCTGAGCCTAAGTACATAGCTGCTTCAGCTGCTTGCTCTCAAGTATTATGGTTGCAAAACCAATTACTAGATTACGGTTACAATTTTCTTCAAACACCAATACATATAGATAACTCCGCTGCTATGTTTATCACTGCTAATCCAGTGCAACATAGTAAAACAAAACATATAGAAATAAGATATCATTTTCTGAGAAACTGCTCAAAAAAAGGTTTGATCAACTTGGTCAAAGTGGATACAAAAGATCAGCTAGTTGATTTATTCACTAAAACATTTGATTCAGTGAGATATTACTTCTTAATTGAATCATTAGGCATGATCAACTTAGATTAGAAATCATCACAAAGAAAAGTACGGTCTCTCTTTCATCGTAATCAATATGAAAAAGTCAAAAACATTCACAAAACATATAAAAATACAAAAAGATTGTCTTGTTAATAAGTTTTTACTTCATATAGCTTTCATATCATGGGAAATGATAATAGACTATGCTTATCAAGAAAAATCTACTCCTGCTGTGCCACTTGTAGTAGAAAGCAAAGATAGGCACAAGGGTAAAGAACAACTGATAAGTGAGCCAAGGGATGTGATTCCAGGAAAAATATGGCCTCTTGGAACAACAGTTAGAGAGATCACAGAAGAAAAATCAACTTTGATCCAACTGTATGATCATCTCATAAGTCCCGGATCTGCTGAGGAAAACAAGATAATAGTTTGGAAATATGATCCAGACTGGGATTGTGCAGCAATAAAGAGAGAATCTGGGATGATACAATACTTTCCACTAATTGAATCAATATTATCACTTCTAGATGTTGATATCTGATTCAAAGCATTCCTATCACCAACTATCCAATCAATCCAAAAGGAAGAGACTTCTTAATGATTGTTGGAAACTTAAGAACAAAATTTAAAGATGATGTTTTGAAGGAATCCAGAAGAGAAGATAATGAGCACAAAAGAAGGAAACAAGAACTAAGAAGGTCATAATCCAGCTCTTCTAATGTTGTAGATGATGAATTTTTAAGAAGAGTTGGATATGCAAACAGGAGCTCAGCTTCAATCAAGAGTATTGATGGAAAAAAATATACATATCCAATTACTGAATAGGGATATGTGGAAAGAACAAAAGAGCATGTGCTGCTGAGAAATGAAGTAAAGAAGAAAGCTCAAAGTATAAGATTTTTTTATCCAATAGAGATTAAACTTCTCCATCCAAGCTATACTTCATACCTTCATGACAAATATTTCCTAAAGCTAAATGATGAACATGCCCAAAGTGACATATGCTTATATGTGCACATGATTCAAGTGATAGACAAATTGCATGCCAAGGCCTACAAACGAAGAAGATTTGGGGTGGTTAGCTGCAAGGATCTGAAATCCCATCTATTACTGAATTAAGAATCACACAGTAAGATGAGTTGGAGATTGTGAACAATAACAGTGTAATGGCTACACTAACAACAGAAGATGTGTTTGGTCTCAATTTTGACACTTTAAAGAAAATCAGCAGAATAGAGATCAAGTACAGATATGATTATAAAAAAGAAGCAGTCTCCTACTTTAACAAGAAGATTTTGTCAAGAGTAAAGGAGCTATCAAGTTAGAAGAGTTGATTACAAGTTGCTAAGCCTAAAGGGGAGTATTGTTAGATCTAGATTCAATAGGTCTAGATTTATTGTATAAGCTTAGAACTTTAATCATCTCATGTAATAAACTCTTGTACATATTTATCCTTTTGTATGTAATATATGTATAGGTTAACCCAAATAATTGTGTGTTGATTTATATGTGTGATTGCAGGAAAGAACATCATACTTAGTCAATTTTGAAAATTGACTAAGTGTAAGAACTATCTACGGATGAAAAATCTGTACTTCCGTAGATGTTCTGCTGGAACAACAAGGAATTGTGCATCCGAGGATCTCCTGCGGAAGTACAACTTGCTGCGGATGAAATCCCAAGTAACTGACTCCTACAAAAGACCAAAGTCCAACGGAAGGCTAAACTCCTATGGAAAACCAAAGTCCTACGGAAGGCTAAACTCCTACGGAAGGCTAAACTCTTACGGAAGACGAAAGTCCTATGGAAGGCTCAAGTCCTATGGAAGAACAATACACTTGCATGTACTACACCAAGTACATCAAGTCAACAAGAAGATCTCACTGAAGTGATCATAAAGTCAACATCTGCGGACGACTTCACTTTAGTCAGAAATCGTCACATCAAGAATATTCTCTGAGTAACTTTCTTACCCCGATAAGAAAGTTACTTTATCCAAAAGTAAATCCCTAAGCCTATAAATACAAGGCATAGGAGCACACTTTTAAACACCGATTATAATCTAACAAATCAACCAACAAACCCTAGCAACTCTAATAGCAATCATACCAATACACACCAAGACATCATTAAAATCCTAGAAGTCAACAATAGCAATCAAACAATCATCATATGTTCAATTGTAATCATTATTCAGTATTAATAGAAAACATTTGAATCAAATTTGTTTGTTCATCTATTACGGTCATCTGCTTTACATTTATCTAATTTGTTCTTCATTTATTCATATTACAATTGTTGTTTCATCATCAATTAATTAAAAAACGAGTAGTGATAATTCCGTGGTCACTATTCGAACGATCTAACCTGATAATTCCATGTTCGATCCTTGGATTTACATAGGTTCGTATTTGATAGTTACTGTTCACCTTAACCACATCTTATTCCTTCAGTTTAACCAATGTTCACTGAAGTTGAAGTGTTATTCTTATTTGAGGTAAACTCGTCCATAGTAAAGGTAGCTCATCTGCATTTGGGGGTGTTCAAAAATATCAGAATCCGAAACCGAATCCGAAATATCTGAAATCCGAATCTGAAATATTTGAATATCCTGATTCGTATAGTGATTTGAGAATTTTCAGATATTCAGATATTCGAATTATCCGAAATATTTTTCTAAAAATTATTAAATAATAAATATCGATTAAAATACTAGATATTTTATAAAAACTTCGGATATCCGAAATCTTTTTTAATAAAAAATGCTATTTTTTATAAAAAATATTAAATAAAACTATTTTTTTTAAATTCGGATACATGTTCAGATTTCCTAATCTGAATCCAAAATATCTGGAATTTCAGATATGGATTCAGATAGTGAAACCGTTATCCAAAATTTCTAGATATCTGATTTTGAACACCCCTATCCGCATTGATGCTAACTCATCGACCATTGTTACTTGCATTGGACTCTATTTAACCGTGTTAGACCTTACTTAAACACATTAAAGTTAACACATACGGATTGAAGTTAACTCATCCGCATTGATGCTAACTCGTCCACATCATATCTTACTCAATCACATTGAGTATGTTCATCCACATTAGCCACTTTTATTCGCATCGAGACTTACTCGTCCGCAATGAGGTATGTCCTTACTCATTGACACATACTTATTCAATGTCAGTGTTAATCCACATTGACTCTATTTCCATCCGCATTCACCCATACTTCATCCATATTTATATAATATATATATATATGTAATGACCGTAGTTGATCCATGCCTTCTGTGTCAAGGATACTTAGAATATTTTCCCTATGTCTGCCTAATATTGTACTTAGAGAACTTAGGCTTAATTATGTTTAGTGTCTAACACTCTAAGTCACAGTCAACCTACTACATAGATTTCATTGTGTTTCACTCGTTTACAAGTCTTGCCTTGTACAAGCATATACTTGCTTTGCTTGGTGCATTGCAAGGTCACTCGCTTTGTACAAGCACATCACTAAAGTCTTTCCTTGTGCAAGCATATCATAGGAATCTTACCTCGTGTAAACATATCACTGCAACCTTGCTTTGTTCAATCATATCACCACTGTGCAAGCATATCACCAGAGCCTGGCTTCCTTCAAGCATATCACTGGAGTCATGCTTCATGCAAGTATATTATTAGTTCCTTTCTTCGTGCAAGCATATTACTTGAGCCTTGCTTCGTGCAAGCATATCACTAGAGCCTTGCTTCGTGCAAGCATATCATTGGAGTATTGCTTCATGCAAGCATATCATTGGAGTATTGCTTCGTGCAAGCATAATCACTGTAGTCTTGCTTAGTGAAAGCAATTTTGTTTAGTGCATAGTATAATCGCCATAGCTTTGTACCTAGGTTCAAGCATGTTAACCCCCCCCCCCCCCACACCCAACCCAATGATAACTGTTTACATGCATGTTACAATATGTACGTGAAGTTATTGATTCTCACTTCTAAGACATGTCGTTGATTATTATATTTTACCGTGGTCAGTGACGAAAGGTTTCAAAGATTTAAGGACTTAATATTGTATTTTTAAATAAAGGCTAAAACTCACTCAGTAATGTTGAGTTTTAATATACATGTTAGAAATCCAGGCATAGCTGAGCATGTGATGATTTGGCATGAAGAGACTTCCGAACCAAAGACTAGCAACCCGTTTTCAAAAATTATTCATTATGAACGATTTTTAACAATAAGCACCTTTATGCATTTGAAAAAAAAAATCATATATGACCAATATGGTTGAATGACTTTTGTGATTTTGCTGCATTACTATAGGAAATTTCCTGTTTAAGAATTATAGGTATTACATATGAAACCAATTGTGAGGTCTACTGATTACAGGGCCTTGCGGTAAATAAATCAGTATGAACTGATGGATTCAGTTTACAATGATACGAATATAACCAATGCCGTGCGAACCAATCAATCAAAAATAACGACACAAAATCATAGAATCAAAAACAATACGAATATATTGATATCAATCGAGATTTGTACTCGATAATATCTTTACAGTGATAACCCTAGGAATGTTGCCCGCACAGTATACACCAGTTGGTAGTTATACTCCTAGAATTACAAATAACTAAACAACGTAAGCTTCCAAATTACATATACATAATATCAGTTTCGTGTGGCTACATTTGCACGTAACTAGGACTTACGTGTGCAAGTAGCACTTTCACCCACAACTCTTATTTTTCCTGGAACAATACTTTCACTCGAACTCCTCTTTCGCATGAACCTATAAACAACTTTAGGTAACATCAGCATTTACAAAACCTTGTAGTTGGTTAAGCTAGAGAGACAATTGAATACCCTCTAACTCGACAAACAACTTTTAGAACAATTCATCATGAGGATTGAGGGTTTCTTGAGGCTCATGTTAGAATTCGACGTTGATTTTCTTATGAGTATTGAGTATTCATGAATCATGGCCGCTCTAATACCATTGATGTGGTCCATTGGATTCACAGCCACAAACAAATAGTGAGAGTTTGGATAAATTTTAAGTCAGCGTCACTCATTAACTGCATAACCACTACTTAGAACATAAGAGGAATATGGGTTAACTACCCACTAACTCCTTCCTTATAAGAACAAGAAAAACAACTAAGCAACAATTGGAAATAAACTACTAAAATAAATAAAAGAGAGCAACTTGTAGTTTGCATGGATTTAGGTACATGGATCAATAGCTCACATGACATGACGCATCAAAATGTAAGAAATTACGTCATGAAATGACACAAGATACAAATACATCCATAAGAAAATAAAATAACAAAAGATATAAATACATCTGTGATCTAAAATGCATCATGACCTATACCTCAAAATCTTATTTTTCACCCACCCCTATCTCTCTTCTTTTATTTTCTTACTCTCGCATGTTTTCTTCTTGTCTCACATTCACTCCTATTTTCTTTCTTGCTAGTGTACCAATACAAGAGGGCGGACCTTGGAGCAACTGGTAAGGTTGCTGCTTTGTGACCTTGAGGCCATGGGTTCTAGCCGTGGAAACAGCCATTGTGCAAGGAAAGGTTGCGTACATCAGATCGCTTCGCGATCCGGCCCCTCCCCGGACCCTGCGCAAAGCGGGAGCTTCATGCACCGGATACGCCCTTTAGTGTACCAATACAAACACCCAACATACGTATAGGTAAGCTGAGATGTAAAAATTGTCATGAAACGATACTACAAACGATATTTGGCCAACTAGAAAGAACAAATACACATACAATCATGTTTCGTAACATTGGAGTAGGATATCATGTCCGAACAAAGGTGTCATATCTAGTGATATCAAAACACAGATATTGTATGAGCAAAGGGATATCATATCAAGCAACAACCAGGCATATGCAAGGGAATAGACTGTGTCTGATTAAAGGTTTAAGTTGTTCCCATTCACATACTAGAAGCAACAATAAAAGTTTCAATGAACAAGTTTTTCCACATTACAGATAAACAGGAAGGTTAATGCCTTAATGGTGACTTGATTAATACATCTAACAAACAACCTTAGTAAAGATGAAGCAGTTTTTCATGTCAGCGAAGCCATAATTTCCAAAAAAAGATGGCATGTGTAATAATATCAAAACACATACCGTATAGGATGATATGAGCTTGGGGATATCATATCAAGCGAGAACCAAGCATATGCCGGCTGTTACTCTTCAAAGCAACGATAAAATCTTCAATAAGCAAGTTTTCTCACATCAACAGAGAAACTGGAGGGTTAATAGTGGCTTAATCAATACATCTAACAAATAACCACAGCAAAGATGAAACAATTTTCCCTGTCAGTGAATCTATAATTTCCAATAGCAGTGCAAAAGAAGACCTTCCTTACAAAGGGGTCGCTGCAAGTTCATTAAAGGCGAGCTCCCAATCCATGACTTGGTTGGAAACAAGACGCAAGCTTGACTGCAACCTCATAATCTCTTCCTCCTTTGCTTTCTGCATAGTCACAGTATGCACCATCTTTTCTTGCAACTCCAGCATTTTCACATTTAATTGATCCATTTCTTTCTCCACTAGAGACTTTTCATGATTGCACTTTTCAAGCTCTTTTTCAACTTCTTTAAGCTTATCCTCATGCTGGAACGATTTGGATTTCAAAGAAAGCAACTCCTTTAAACGTCCTTGAAATGAACCCACATCAAACCCATGAGTCTCCAATTCACTTAAAGTCTCCAAACTGTTGCTAATTATGTCAACAGGATCATTCAGTTGCAAGTATGAAAGCCTCTGAACAAGATTCCCAAATGTGACCATGTAAGCAATGGCAAAACCCTCACGATAATCCTCTTTCATTGTCTTCAATGGTGAAAAATGTGGTTTTTGAGGCGGAGTTAGGTATAATTCAAGAGATTGAATTGTGGCCCAGATCGGAGACCGCTTGATAAAAGGCCAATCTTTTTGATGGTCGGTGGTGGTTCCAACACTGGTGACAAGGACTTGATTCACCGAGTTATCAAGGTGATAAGGACTTAAACAGGAACTTTCTATGAACACCAATAAAAAAGAACCAATATTAATCAAGTGAAAAAATATGAGATCAGAAAGAATGCTACATTGGTGTAATATATTTAAATAGCTTGCTCTTTAAAATTGAGCGTGGATGCATGCCTTGATACCAGACAGATAGAGGCTGCTCATCAATATCAGTAGAGACACTATGTCCATCTAGAAGAATATCACCGCTTATTTAAATGTTCAAACCCAATATACTATCCGAATATAGAGGGTTTTACAGATGTTTCAAAATGGTTAGTTTTTAAATACTGTACATCGTTAAATGTAGGTTATGGTATTTGCTGCCCCAGGACTTAAAGCATATTGGTCCCAACCCATAGTTGACTTGGCAGAATGCCTTTGGAAGAGGGCACATCAATAATTAACACCAAGACCATCAAAACTCACCTTAGTTTCAAAGATGTAGAAACATGTTATTTACTTAAAGATAACAATTCAACTCGCTATGTAAGAACGGAACAATTTTAGTTTTATTGTTGATCATTACGGAAAGAAACTGTTAAAAGGTATGTGGAAAACCCTAAACTGTTTGTCACAAATCAGAAATCTATATCAGTACCTTCTATTATACCAACTGGTTTTCTAACCACTAACTTTGGTGGTCTTCCCCGCTTCCTTTTCTCATGGCTCTTGCCATCCTCTGACACACAAGTTTGCTGTTAAGAACAATTATTAATCAAACATTATGCTAACCTTGTCCAAAAACAATCTATATTATTATTATTATTCTGTTTGAAAATTGAACCCTAAGCTTAATTTTACCTTCAACACCTTACTTTGAAGATTGGATAAATAACTTTTTTGGTTACTTTGCATCGAATTACTGTCCAAATAGTTGATGACATACCCAAAATCAGACTGGAAAGGCATTAAAAAATTGCATAATAACCAACAACAGGTTGTCGCTAAACTTTTCATGCTAAAGTTGAAAAAGAAGCTTAATTTTTAGATTCCATATTTGTGTAAATGTGAAACATCAAACATAATTTTCTAGAGCAATTACCTTTTCTGAATCATTGAAGTTGGATTTTGATGCAAACAAGAAACATCTGTTATTGAGTTTGAAGTGATTTATAAACTACCATATTTGGGGTCAAAATGTGGTTTACTCTTACATCTTTAGAATAAAGATGGTTAGTTAGCAGCAAAAGATTAACCACGCCACATGTTTCTTTTTCCATGTGTTGGTCACAATTGAGGGTGCTAAAACTAATGCTTACTGTGACGATTATTCTGTTTTCCACAGGAGGCGAATCTTGATGAACATCAACACATCCGCTTGTTTCCAAAACAGACATAATAACTTTTGTGTTTCCCTTGTTACCTATACCTTAAATAATCCACAGAATGTTAGATTATGTTCACTATCCCCTAGTTCATGCTAAATGAACAATTATAATAATGCAGAGTTGGTTATGCCTTTATCCAACTGGTAAAATAAAATAAAATTAGCTCAAAAAGAAACAAGTCAAATGCAGCTCAAAGTGTATTCTTAATCAGTTAATCCATAAACCTCCTAAATGACTTTAGTTTAAAAAAAACAGGTTATTATTGAGATTATATAATAGTTTGTAGTCATATTTGATCTGACATTAAAGAAGAGCTAATTGTGTTACATGCCAACCGAACCAAGCCCATTTAGTCCGATTAGCCAACCCGTCCATGTTGCCACAGTGATAGTGATCTTACGTTTCCAGTACCTGCTGAAGATTGGAACCTTTTCCCACGTGAGTTTGCAGATCTTTTATTCCTGCTATATGTAACTGAAGCATCCAGAGCACAATTACTTTTCTGCAAGACCAAGTAAATAGCTTAGCATAAAATGTAGCAATTGGAACTAAAGAGGAAATGCGAACTCACGGATCTTTTCAGTGAACGGCTGTTAATAGCATCATCTGATGCGTTTCTTCTCTCACCAGATTGCTGCATTAATATTAGATTACAATCTTGCATTACTACTAGACTCTGACATAAACCGATTTCCCTATGTTAGTCAAAACCCTAAACAATCGAAAGCAAAGCTTAACATACCTTCTTCGGCGGGACCAGCCAACGGCAGTCAACCCAGTCAACGTGAAGTCGCAGCTTAGAGCCTTCAAACTCAAATTCCTCAGGAGGGTCTTCAAAGGATACAATATACTTCCTTATTCCACTCTCAGTAATCACGTTTTTTACCACACCAACCCACCACCCATCTCTATGGTACGCATCGATAACATCATAAAGCTCAAAACCATCCCTAGCAGCGTCCAGCGCCACCTGAGCCTCCTTGGCATTAGCGCCATTGTTAGGGAGGATATTAGGCGGCGGCAAAGGTCTTACGAAGGAAGGGTTGACGACCTCCGTCAAGGGCTCGAGAAATTGATCGTCTTTGAAGAGCGTATGATACTTGACTAAGTAGCCCAGTTTCGTCAGGTGTCTGTTGGCTACCCTCTTTTTGGTTTGGACTCGGGCTAAGAAGGTGGCGACGTACCATGCACCCTGGAATCCAGGCTCGTCACTGCTTACTTCTACAGGGGACCCTTTGGTGACACCGCCATTCGCCATTAAATTCTCAGGCTTTAGAAACTGGGGTGGGTTTTTGGCTTTGGGCGTCACCGTCACTTCATCTTTGGTTTCGTTCGTTGGAGATATGCCCATTAAATATTTAAATTAGCCCCAATTTTCCTTCCATCTCCCATCCTAGTACTAGTGTTCAAATTTTAAAAGGGTGCTAATGGACACCGTTGTGGTTTTTGATAGTAGGCTGGTTCAAACGGTAATGGTTAGGGCTTGCGGTCACATTTTGGTATCTAACCGTGACCGCAGTGGCTTGCTGTCACGGGTTATGTTTGGCCTACCCGTGACCTCGTGACAACAAAACGACAAAATGGCCTGATAAAGTTGAAAAGCGGTCACCAAACCGTCACGGTTTGGCCTAACCGTGACCTCTAGGGTACGAGGTCTCAGTTTAAGGTACGAGTTAGAC